>JBAJNP010009338.1:0-18347 GCA_036877545.1 Yasuhikotakia modesta
GTACTTTTCATTGTGTGTTGAAGTCAAATAAAGCCAAATTTCCTGTAAATTGGACCCAAAAGCTCAAATTATAAATCTAACTTTACTGTTGTGAATCAGCATACGGAGAAAGTTTTGTACACGGATCTGTCATATAGTTGCTCAATAACTGGTTTCTGTTTCTTTTATATGCAGCTTTAAGGTATACCTACGAATGTATTCGAGGAATTGCATTAGGTATCTCAAAGACAAATGGCATTTTCAGTTTAACAAATATTGCCTTATTATTTTAATATCTGGAGTGTTTCGATGCTTTTACATTTTTTCATTACTCGTTTAAATAAGGATTAGAAGATAGAGAAAGAAAGATGAATAAAGAGAGGCCATTAAAGAAGCTTCAGTTCACATGTGTTCCTTAGAGCTTCATACTGAAGAAGCGGAACTAAGAGACCCTGTTTGTGTAAGATTCACTTTCTGTTCCCTAACTGGTGGGATATGTTCTGTGTTGAAGCTGTGGGCATTTCAAGTGAAGGTTCAGTACCTGAAATATCTGAGTGACCTCAGACTGTTTTTTGGATTTGTTCAGTGGACTTTTTAGAGGGCACGTTTTTAAATCAACACTGGTTGTGCGTGAGGCACATATCTGACGTGAACTGTAACTGTGGTGCAGATTCAGAGATTCCAGGGAGATTTTTTTGCCTCAGTATTATAAAATGCACATTGTGTAGTTGTTTATTCCTTAGAGATTTGCCTTTTCTCTTCTATAACTATCTGTAAAGCACATTTTATTTACAACATGCCTAATGCAAAGTCATAATACAAAGAGAGTAAAATGTTAACGTAAACAAAACTATTGCAGTAATTTTAAGCCATAAACACTTGCACACACATAGAGGTTAATGCCTGAATCCACAGCAGGGAGAAAAACACACTGGGATTCTCCTGGTCAGGCTGAAGTGAGGGGTCAATTATGTGATCTACACCAACACCAAGACCAACCTGGTGGCCCTGCTGGCTGACTTCTGTCATGTGGACAGATTTGAGATTTGTATACAGAGGGCGGGAAGAACAAATGAGTGGCTCCACGTCTTAGATATTAAAGTGAGATGAACCTTTTGTTTAAAATAAGAATGTTTCCATCTTCATTTAAGCCTTTTGAGTCAAAAAAAACCTACTCATTTATACAGCAAATGCATGATAGCCATTGTCTCCTTCTATTTGTACATATGATCTGATGCATGTTTTATTTCTAATTGGAAGTGAGCTCAGCTGCGATTAAAAAGCCTTAGTGACTGCACGTTTTATTGTATTAGTATTGTTATTTTGATTTAACATCGTGCTTAACATTAAGACATTGACACAGTGAAACACAAGTTAATTTAATAAATTAATGTATCAGCTTGTTTTTTTAACAGTTTCACTTGTTTATTTGCTCTATGCTAGTCTAGGGAAAATAGCACTGTGCCTGTAGGACTGTTGCTTTTTTCAGTTGATCTACTGTACTGAATGTTGAAACTGTTTATTTCATAACATACATTTGTATATAAGATTGTTTCATAATGGTGATGATCTTTTGTGATTTTACTTTCATTTACAGGGAAATCAGCTGAGCTTTATTAAGAAACGTCTGTTTCTTAATCTGCAGTACAAAAAAAAGAATCCCAGGAGATCACAGGTGAAAGTGTTTTTGTTTGTTTCTGTCATCACACTTTGACATTTATTGACATTTTGAAATGAAACTCCTTATACTTACTTTTAAAACTTATAAAATTGAGGGTACCAGCTAATGTTTTCAGTGGATATTATAATAATTTTGCAATATCACAAAGAGAACGATTCAGAACAAAGACAAGGGATGTTTGCAAGATAAAGAGGAAGTTACATTATCTAAATATATTCATTCTCACTTTTGTTCATGAACTTTGGTGTTACCAAAGATTATGGTCAATAACACCTGTGCTGAAACCAGCTTGGGGTCTTGAAGAGACGATTTAAATGCCACGTTTCTTAATAAAATACTGCTAAACACCTTCAGAAGATTAAAAAGAATTTAAGACCTCCTGAAGATGGTGAGTAAATTATTTCAGTTAAAAATGTGTTGATCAGGAGTCAGCTGAGATGCTTTGAAGTAGTAATGAACAACAAAACATTGTTTATATATTTAGCAGGTTTTATGTGTGTTATTTATCTGGGAATGTTAAGCTAATATCATGTTGATCATGTTCAAGAAATATTTTGGGATATATGTACATGTTGTGAAAATCAGACCAAACTCGACCTCATGGTTAAACCTTTCAGATGATGTTTTCAGTCCAGACAAACGCAAACTACAGTAGTCTACAGGCAGAAACAACAAACTCACAGCAGATAACTGGTTTGTTCTGTTGTGTAACACCTCAGTATTCTAGAGAGAAACGATTTCCTTTATGTTTCATTCAATTGAAATGTATTTATATAGCGCTTTTACAGCGTTGCTTTTCTCTTCATATGTAAAGCTGCTTTGCAACAAATAAAAATGATGAAATACTTATTATTGATGATTATTTACGTTATATTATTGTACATTCATTTTCTTAAAAGGTGTATAATAATATATTTGAGGTACTAAACCAGATTTGTTATTAGTCTAGCAGCTTACTGTCAGCTAAGTAATGCACGGCATCAAATCAAATTTGATTTAATATTTTCATAAATATGCATGTAGAAGGATGTTTACAGTATGAATGCTAGTCAAAATCCAGTCCTGCTCTGAGATCTTGGTAACTTTACATGTTAACGAATATTATTGTTCTTATTTAGATGACAAAGATGTTTCTCATCAACTGTCTCATCTTTGCCTACCCACTGGCACTAAATGCAGCTGAATGGTACCCCAAGAGTCTGAAGTGTGATGTATTACTGACGGGTAATGGGAGCGAGGTGAACGTGGACTGCACCGAACGAGGCCTGACTGAAATCCCCTCAGGAATCCCCCTGAACACCACCAACCTGACCCTGACCATCAACCACATACCTCATATAATGAATGACTCCTTCCACAACCTGCTCAACCTCACAGAGATCGATCTAAGGTGCAACTGTGTGCCGATTAAGGTCGGACCCAAAGACCACATCTGTACTCAGAGTGTTACGATCGACAATGGAACATTCTGGAAACTGAAGAACCTCAATTCCCTCTACCTGGATGGAAACCAACTCTCCATCATCCCTAAAGGTCTTCCTTCTGACCTGGTGCTTCTCAGTCTGGAGGTCAATAGCATTTCTTCAATTGTTAAAGAGAATCTGACAGAACTTAAAAACATAGAAGAACTTTACCTTGGCCAAAATTGTTACTTCAGGAACCCTTGCAACAAGTCATATTACATTGAAGACGATGCGTTTCTACAACTTGACAAAATGACCTTGCTTTCTCTGAAGTCCAACAATCTGTCCGACGTTCCACGCAAGCTGCCATCCAGCCTTAAAGAGCTGTATCTGTACAATAACAATATACAAATAATAACAGAGGAGGATTTCCTCAGCCTGAGAGAGCTGGAGATACTTGATTTAAGTGGGAATTGTCCTCGGTGTTATAACGCTCCCTTCCCATGTGTTCCATGCCCAGACAACGCTCCACTTCAGATACATAGAAACTCCTTCAAAACCCTGAAGAACCTAAAGACTCTCCGACTTCACAGTAACTCTCTGACTAACATACTTTCAGAGTGGTTCCAAAACTTGACAAGTCTCAGAGTTCTAGACCTTTCAAGCAATTTTTTGGCTAAAGAGATAACACATACATCCTTCCCTTTTTTGTTGCCTAATCTAGAGGAGTTGGACCTCTCATTTAATTTTGCCCTACAGGTTTATCCTGCATCGCTCAACCTTTCTGGATCATTTAGCAGCCTCAAATCTCTGTGCGTTCTGAGAATCAGAGGATATGTGTTTCAAGAACTTACAGCTCAAGACATTGAACCTTTGACATATTTAAAGAACCTGCAACTTGTTGACCTTGGCACAAATTTCATAAAAATAGCCCATCTCAGCATCCTTAAGGACCTGAAAAGCTTTAGAATCATAAATTTGTCTGACAACAAAATCTCACTGCCTTCAGAACGAGAAAACATGGCTTCCAATTACCTCAGAGAAAACCATTACAGTTCCCCAATGTCTCAAGGTGCTCAGTACCACAATGGAGAGGTGAAGGACATTCATTATTTCCTTTATGATGAATATGCACGCAGCTGCAAATACAAAGACAAGGAGCGCTGGATTCCAAATCCTTTTGATACTGAATGTAGTGCCTTTGGAAAAACTTTGGATATTAGTAGGAATAATATCTTTTTCCTTCATTCCAGATTCCTTGATCTTGGTGAGCTGAAGTGTTTGAATCTGTCAGGTAATGCCATGAGCCAGAGTTTAAATGGCTCTGAGTTTGAACGACTAAAGAACTTACAGTATTTGGACTTTTCTGATAACCGTCTGGATTTGATGTTTTCTTCAGCATTTCAGGAGCTCAGTAATCTAGTGGTTCTGGATATTAGTCGTAACAGTCATTACTTTGTAGCTGAGGGTTTAACTCACATGCTAAATTTTACAGTCAACCTCAGTAAACTGAGCAAATTAATAATGAATGACAATCAAATCTCCACATCCACAAACACAGAAATGGAAAGTTTCACCCTGGAACATTTGGAGTTTAAAGGAAATCGTCTTGATATGTTGTGGAGAGATGGAGACACAAGATACGTCAACTATTTTAAAAATCTTTTAGCCTTAAAGGTACTTGACATTTCTCACAACAATCTCAACTTCATCCCAGAGCAGGTTTTTGAGGGCCTCCCACGGAAACTGACTAAGTTATACATTGCTGACAACAAATTAAAATCATTTAAATGGGAGGGGCTTGTGTACCTCAAAAACCTGAAGCTGTTAGACCTTGGTGGTAATCAGCTGACTAGTGTTCCCACATGCCTGTCTGACTACACAAAATCTATTGAAGTTCTCATATTACACAAGAATAAAATAATACAATTGTCTCCGAGTTTTTTGAAGGATGCCTTTAGCCTTAAGGTTCTGGACTTAAGTTATAATCGCCTACAGTTCATTGATCAAACAAGCTTTCCAGAAAACATTATAGATCACTTGCAGACCCTTTACTTAAACAACAACAGGTTTGTTTGTTCCTGCAATGCCACCTGGTTTGTCAGATGGATCAACCACACGACTGTAAACATTCCACGACTTGCCACTGATGTTAACTGTGCTTCTCCGAATGCCCAGAGGGGTCAAAGCGTCATTTTTCTGAATCTTCAAGCCTGCCAGCACAACTCCTTGTCCATCATTCTATGTATTTTCCTGACCACAGTGATTCTAAGCATCCTCACACTCACTATATCAAGTCACCTGTTCCTCTGGGACGTCTGGTACATCTACCACTTCTGTCTGGCCAAACTTAAGGGCTACCAGCGTCTCTCCTCCAGCACTATGGTGTATGATGCATTTGTGGTCTATGACAAGAAGGACTTAGCTGTTCACGAATGGGTGATGCAAGAGCTCCGCTTTCACCTGGAGGACAGGGGTGATCCACAGATGCACCTCTGTTTGGAGGAACGAGACTGGATGCCTGGCTATCCGCTCATTGAGAACCTCTCACAGAGCATCCAGCTGAGTAAACGCACAGTGTTTATTCTGACTGCACGTTACATGAGAAGTGGCAACTTCAGGACAGCATTTTATCTGGCCCACCAGAGACTCATGGATGAGAAGAACGATGTCATAGTTCTAATCTTTCTGGAGAAGATGCCCTGCCACTCCAAGTACCTGAGACTAAGGAAGAGGTTGTATAAAAAATCTGTTCTTGAGTGGCCAAAGAATCCTCAAGCACAAAATTATTTTTGGTTCAGTCTCAGAAGTGTCATGACGTCCGACCGGCAACAATACAACAAACTCTTCCAGGAATCAGTCTGAGTGCTTCAGGTTTTTCTACAAAGTTGTCAATGGGAAACATTTCCTGGCACCTGCTTCACTGCATTAAAATAATTTCTTTTTACATTTGAAGTTAAAGATTTTATTGTACTCACAATTATGGATCAGCACAATAACTTAGACAATAAAACAAATTAAACTGTATTAACAGCACATCTAAAGTACTTTTTGTTAATTCTATCATAACTATTATTTATAAAATGTTTATCATTTGAGAGACTAAACTAAATATTTTTATTTTGACATATTGCAGGACACTCTAAAATGATCTTGTCATTGGATCCTAATACAGAAAACATGGTGAGCTTTATTCATGAAACACAAGCAAAACTAATGTCTATGTCAATCACTCATAAATTGATTTGAATGCAAATGGTCCCATTTAATTAAAAGAAAGTCTTTATGTAAGAACGCTTTCATGTGCTATTTACTCATTTGTTCTGTTCGTGTTTTGTGATGGCTGATCGTTTCTCTAGTATGCTGGGCGTCTGGTCAGGTGTGACAGAAGACCACTCACAGGCATAATGGTTTCCTGGCGTTATTTTTATGGTTCAATTAGAGTAAAATTGTGTTTCATTTGAGCAGTTTGCTCATGCATCAAATAGAGATGATAGACATTATCAGTCAAAAATTTTGTGTTTACTCCAATCATCACATAGGAAATGTCTGCATTGCATCGTGGGAGACAGATTCATGTGTAAGGGTATGTTGTATACCACGCATAATGTAAATTGTAGTAGGCGTTCTGTGATTTCCATACATATAAAAATTAGCTCCCTGTGCACAGAACATAGTGCAGCAAAAATAACAGTATGCTTTTCCAAACACAAAATGTCTTGAAATCTTGAAGTCAAGATTTGCCTTGACTGAAGCTGAAACTGCTGTTCTCTCTGTGGTCACTGCGTAAGTCTCCAGAACCTGAGCTATGACTATAAAAATCTAATATTGACTTGCCTCACACAAATCTTAATGTGTTCACAATTTAATCTGTTGACTGCAGGTGTTGATCACTGGAGGGATAAACAGAGTTCCATTTTTTTCAAAGTGTACTTTTCTGAAGTGCAACCGCCTGTGCATTGCAGAACACCACTTACTTTCTCTAAACATTGCATCACTCACACCAGGACTATAAATAGACTGCGCCACCATGGTGAGAAAATCTAATTTACTTTATTAAATTAGCATTTTTACATTTTGTGTTCATGTAAAAGTTAGTATCTGCTCTATCTGCAATAGTATGAGGGAATTTGTGCATCTTAGACATGTTTCTCATTTTCAGTACAAGGGGTGCATTTGTATTCATTTGATTTTTTTTTATTTGTTTTATAATTAGTGAAAGTGACATGTTTTTGTCAGTTACCCATAACCGAAATGTGTATGTGTGTTTCCTGAAGTGTTTGTTTTTAGAATTTAAGGATTTCCTGCATCACAAATATCCTTTATTTTTTACCATTATTCTTTATTAATAATTTTTAAACCATAATATTTGCCATAATTTAGCAAATAAATGTCTTGCAGTTTTTTTTGACTGTCTTAGTGAATGCAGTGTTCATCTCTCTCCAGATCACTATGTTGTGCTGGCTTAAACTAGCTGGCTTGATTTGATCTGAACTGGTTGAACAGGGGTCAGGAGGTCCATGTGGCATTTAGTGTTTTTACAAAGTTGACGAAACTACGAACTTTAGAGCTGAATGGAATTACTCTGGGACGTATACCAGAACTTCCTAAGAACCTGGCAGAACTCAGACTGCAAGAAAACTAAATTATCTCATGAAACAGAACAACCTTCATGCATGTAAAAAAATCTGACGCATTTTTATCTTTCAAGAAACTGCTACTACTGGAATCCTTGTTTTAGAGATAATTATTTAGAAAATGGAAGTTTCTCTGACATGACCAGTTTGAAACATCTCAGTTTATCTAACAATAACTTAACTTATGTCCCTCTACAGGATTGCCTGTTTCCCTAACAACATTGGAGCTTGCTTCAAACAGAATAGCGTGCATTGGAGAGCATGACTTCAAAAGCCTCAACAATCTGGTAACGCTAAAAATTCAAGGAAACTGTCCTAGATGCTATAAACCTCAAGCTCTTGCTAACCTCGTAGAGCTTCGGTTATTGCATCTTTTCAGTTACATCACTCAATGCCAATTGGTTTAAAAAGCTTTTAAAGCTGGAGGAACTGTACCTTTCCTATAACTTTTTGGCAGCTGCTGTTGGTGACAGTAATTTTTGAGTAATTTACCAGCGCTAACGAAACTTGGTCTCTCATTTAATTATGCCCTGAAGAGTTACCCCGACACTGTTAACCTGTCATACAGTTTTTCAAACTTAACTTCACTAAGAATATTGCACATTCAAGGTTTGGTTTTTCAGCAACTATGCTTTCCATTCTCTGTTTGACGTACAAAATCTGTCTGTGTTGGATGTTGGCAACAATTTTATTGTCCAAGCAGAATCAAACATATTCGAAAAATTGCAAAACTTGAAACTGCTGTATCTTTCAGAAAACAGTCTTCACCCAGTGACAGAAACAAGGCCCATATTTAAAGACTCTGAAGCTGATTTTAAATCTTCACTTGTGATGCCCTCATTGGCAGAAGGATCCGGCCATCAGAGGGAACAGACCTTTAAGACCACAAACAATCTTGTGAAATCAAAATGCTATGCTGCTGGTCGTGTGTTGGATCTGAGTCGAAATAATCTTTTCTTTATTTCTTCAAAACAGTTTGAGGGGTATGGGAACATCTCCTGCCTCAATCTCTCTAGAAATGGTTTGCCCTCTTTAATGGCCCTCTTTTAAAGTTCTGAATATGAGTGCTAATAGCATCCTCACACTAACCACCAAAAGAATGTCTAGTCACTCTCTGAAAGAGCTTCAGTTCCAGCACAATAGTCTCGGCTATGGAGGGAGAAAGACAAAACATATGACCAGCTTTTCCAAAACTTGATCAATTTGACCTATATTGATATATCGTACAACAATATTAACAAAATCCCATATAGAGTTTACAGTTACCTTCCCAAAAGCATTCAATCATCTGACCCATATCAATTGGACAATGCTGAGGCATTTTAAACATCTTCAACAACTTATTTTAAGCAACAATAACATATATCACATCTCCAGAAATTTGTCAGAGGATGTTCCCTCGTAAATCCTCCTTGATCTTCAACACAACAAAATAACGGAGCTCCCTGGAGGGTTTCTGAAGGGGGCAGTGAATCTGGAGATGCTGGATCTCAGTAACAACAAACTGATAACCATCAACCAATCTACCATTCCTTCCAACACTGAGAGCTACCTGCAGACGCTCTGGTTGAGTGGTAATCCATTTCACTGCACCTGTGATTTGCTAGAATTAGTTCTGTGGCTTCATGACACAAAGGTGAGGATAGTGACACATGTGACCTGTGCAATGCCTGAGGACAGACATGGTACAGCAGTAATACTCTTTGACATTAAAGAATGCATTGATAACCATGTGGCTTTCCTGACATACTTCCTCTCTATTGTGATTATATTCTGCACCATGGGTGTGGCTCTCTCTGTTTTACTGGGATGCTACCTACATATTGTACTATTTGAAAGCCAGATTCACAGGGTATCGATATCTGAGTTCTAACAGCTGCGTCTATGATGCCTCTTCATCACCTACGACACCAAAGATGCACATGTGTCTGACTGGGTGTTGAACCACCTGAGGGTGCAGCTGGAGGATAAGGGGGGGAAGACTTCCTGCCCATTTGTCTGGAGGAGCGTGACTGGATACCAGGTACTCCTGTGATGGACAGTTTGACCCAGAGCATTCAGCCACAAAACTGTGTTTGTGTTGACAGAGCAGTATGTCAGAAGTGGCTTCTTCAAGCTAGCTGTATTTCTTGCTCAACAGCGTCTGCTAGAGGATAACGAGGACGTGATTGTGTTGCTGCTTTTGGAGCCTGTGCTGCAGCACTCACATTTCCTGCGACTGCCAAGACGACTGTGCAGCCACAGCATTCTGGAATGACCGCACTCACCGTCTGCAGCTCACCGTCTCCTGGTTTCAGGAATGCCATCCGTGTGGACAACCAGGCAATGTACAGTGATCTTTACAGCAGATGTTTTATCACTAGGTAGAAACACAAACCATCAGAATGAATATTTTACACAGGTATATACATAGGAAGTTATTACTACACTAAAATGAAGGCAAATAAGTTTCTCTGAATTATGAAATGTGAGATATAAATCTAAATGTGCACCTTTATTGAATTAACCTTAAAATGTATATTTGTTTTACCTGAGGACACCTGTTTCAGCCTTGCACATGTTTATTAAGTAGACAATACACATTAGCAGACAGTAGCTACTTGCATGACTAAGGAAATTTTAACCACCAAGCGTGTAATAAAAGTAAATTCGTTAATGAGCTATTTGACTTATTTTACTAAATCAGGTGATAAGTTCCAGTCTAAACGCACAGGTTTGTCATTATTAGCGAGAGCTTTACGTTTGGTGGGTGTCCAGCTGATGTCGCGCTTGTACAGCGCCAGTGTTTTAACAGGGACACGAGCTCTTTCTGTTTTTTGTTTTGTTTTAAACGCGTTTAATTCGCAAACGCGTCAGTGTTTGTTTCTTAAGTAAAAACGCTGTTTGTTTCGTCATGTCGTTTATTAAAGCCGACCCGTGACGTCTAACGGTCCGGTGACGTCACGGGCCTATATAACGGAGAGGCTGCGCCGCTCACTCACACCGCTGCGGCCGCCGAGACCGAATCGCGTCGTGTACGAACAACTCTGGTGAGGCAGTATTATCACTTTATGCTTTTAAATGCACAGACATGTCACCGCGTTAGTTCGTGCTAAATCTGTCGAGTTAAAGTGTATTAGGTTTTCTTAAGGGCTCTTCTGCTTAATGCGTAAATGTTACAGGAGTGCGATCGTTTCATAATAAACTAGCGTCATTTATTGCGCGTGTAAGATGTAAGAGAGACGCAGCCGGACGCTTTCCGCGTGTCTGTGTTCAGAACAGACAGTCATGCTCCACACGACAGCAGTATGAAAACAGTACATGCCCACATCGTTATGAAATGCTAGGATATCTCGATTTACGTTGACATAAAGTGAAGAAAGGTAAATGTCCAGGACAGGGCGGTGGTCGCATACCGAGATACTGTGATGCAACAGAAACAACGCTGGCATTTCCTTTCTCTCCAGTGCGAAGCAGAGCTGTTACTGCCTTATTTGTCTTTATCGAAGTAAATGCTTGATCTGGAAGATGATCAATAAAACATTCTAATGCTTTTTATATTTGTTGTGCCTATTGTTTTTTAAACCAATATACAAAACAGTACAGCGAAATATTAACGATATGGTCAAACATTTCTGAATGCAAGTTAATGAAATGAGCATTAATGTGGGGGTGGGGTGCCGGACAAGGGCCTGTTTTCCACATCCAGATGTCTCTGTGTTACACAAGTGTCTGTTGCATGTGTCACACAAAGCAGCAACCAATTTCCTGTCATTTCTTTTCAGACCAACTGCAAAAATGTCTGACAAGCCCAATCTTGAAGAGGTGACCAGCTTTGACAAGAGCAAGCTGAAGAAAACGGAAACCCAGGAGAAAAATCCTTTGCCATCGAAAGAAAGTAAGACATATTTGACACTTCACTGAGAAGCAACTGATTACCGATAAAGACTTAAGCAGACCAATCATTTTTCTGTTCTTTCCTTTCAGCTATTGAACAGGAGAAGCAGGCGGGATCATCGTGAACCTCATCACGGCACTTCTATGCACTGTACATTCCACATTGCCTTCTTTTTCACCTCTATTCGCTGTTTAACTTTCAATGAAAAAAATATGACCTAAGTTGCATTGTGATTGGACAACCAGAAAATGCAATGACCCTAGAGCCCTATGTTTTTTCTCTTTTTATAAACCGCACCACTAAAATTCTGATGAAGATTGTTGATATGGATGAGAAAGAGCTGAGTTTGAAGCAGAGTTTCACTTCTGAATCTGCTTCAAAAGTGGTGAGGGGGCGGGGCAAGGAATTTGAGTGACGAGTAACAGAGACTCGCTTTTGTAACATCTCGTGACCTCGGTTGACTTGCTCAAATGCTTTAAAGTCATGCAATTTTTTGTAAGTTGACATCTTGGAATGCACAACTTTTGTTGTAATGCAAATAAAAATCGGTGATATTCAAATGGATATCTTCTAAAGTGTTTTTGTTTTGCTTTGCGCTGCGTTGGATTGTGTGGCAGCTAGATGGTTCACAAAATTTTTCCCAAAAAGTTTTTGGAGCAGAACAGTGATAACAAATGTATAATCTCTACAGAAATTTACACAGCTGTTGAAAAATTTGTTTCAGTGACGTCCGTTGGCCTAGTATCTTAATTCTCAAGCTTTTATGACTGGGAGCCATTGAAGTACTTTAAACTAGTTTAAAAGAAATATGCAAAATTTGTTTAGTTTTGATAGCAGCTTATCAACCTTTTAAGTGGAAGAGAAATTTTGTTTTTAATTTGTCTAATCAAACTTTGTTTTTCAGCACAAGTTCATTTGTCATTTTAAAGAAGCATGTGAACTTGGGAAAACGTCAGCGTGATTTTTTTTTACGGATTGACTGATTGTCCGTCATTGTAAAAATGAGACAAAATAGAAACTGTTATGACCCAGAGAAACACTCAAGCTGCGAATCATTGTGGTACAGTATGAAAGATGTTTTAGCCTGAAGTCTTTTCTCTGAAGTTTTCATTATTTACTTGTTTGTTTTTCAGAAGGTTGTCTGATAGCTGCACATGTGTTTCTACCCTCAGACAGAATATCATCTATATTCTGCATGTTTCTTTGCCAATATGAGCTTAATTTGAAGCAAAGTAACCACTGAAAAAGATATACTGTACACAAATCACTCCCCACACGCTTAATATAAGATGCTTAAAAAGTTTTAGAGCTATAGTCACTGACCTGGAAAACACCAACTTCCAGCAATTGTTCAGTTGTGTTTGATCAGTGTGTAAACCCTGTTTGTGTTTGTTGTGATCACATCTTTGTTGTGATCTCATGAAATCCATTGTGTTTGAGGATTATTTGTCTGTATGTGTTGTAACTCTCATGTGAGATTCTGCTTGGTTTAGAATGCTGCCTATGTAGGTACTAGTGAGCTGGGCGGACCAATAGGTTTTGGAACAGAGTGTGTGTTTAGCGTGTGATGATTTTAAGCAAAGGAAAACTAATGACAGGCATGCTGAGCCGTGTGTGTGTTCTGAGCATGGTTGCCAGGCACACTGAGCAGTGATTGTGAGAGCTTTGGCTCATGGGTGTTGAGGACCATCTGCCAGTGTTGCTATGGCTGCCGCATGTAAGATCAGGCAGATGTATCTGCAGATAATGCATATCGTCATCTGACCAAGTGACACATTTTAGCCAAGCTGTTAAAACTTTAAATAGTTTATCAAAAATGATCATTTTCATTTATTAATTTCAAACCTGTATACAAATTACGTTTTTACAAATTTCACTTTTATTTACTTTTATTTTTGCATAAAGCATTTTTTTCTTGAGCTTTTGGGTGGTATTGAGTCCCATGTTTGCTGTTCAAAATGCTAGTTTGTAAAATGTCCACACTAATAGAAAAAATTTGGATTTGGATTTAAATTGCCCATTAAACGTTTAGATTTGAGGAAATTGGTCTGATTGTTTGTAAAAAACTTTTCTTAAAATGGAGATACATTAATTTATAAATGAAATACAGGTAGATCGACATTTAGGATTGCACTGTAATTTGTATTATTTTGTTTCATTGCACTGTGTGTTTTCAGTCACAATCATAATCATACTCAGTTGCATTAAACACATTGGATCAATTGTATTAATTATGTCAATTTATTATGCATATAATAATCTTTAGATGAGCAAAAGCATCTACAGTATCGACAGGGTGTTGTAGGTTAAACTGGTAGGGTTTAGCAGCGCCATTTATTCTATTAGCGGCCCAAAGGTTGTGGGTTTGATTCCCAGGGGGCACATGTAATAATAAAGTGTAAAACATTTATACACATTGTATTGTTTTAAAATTCTGTAAAATACCCCCAATGTTAAAACCCAAAAACAAACAGTTTCTCACAGGAAAATAGTATTCCTCACTTTGGATCACACTGGGTGATGTAAGTGCCTAACAATCTCACTGCAACTGGAGCCTTTGACCATATTAGGGTGTCAAAAAAATGAGTCCTAGCATTACTGCTTTTGTCAGCAATGGAATGCTGTTCTCCACATCAGATCTGCACAGACAAAGACCTTCATGAGGTTATGCAGGATTCCCATGTGGAAGAATGCTGACAACGAACTTCATAACATAATGAGAAAATCTTCAGGCAGTGAGCAAACTGCTATAGAGAGAAAGACAGAAGAGGAGAATATTAAGTTTAGTATATGCAAAAAAACACCAGCTGCTCCTGTTGTAAGACAGATTGTTTTAAGACAGATCAAAGTATAGAGCATTATCTAAGTAACCTAACGAAAACCAACCCTGGCTTTTTATTCATAAAGATCACATGACTAAAAGTGGCACATTGGCATTGCTGCTTTCAGTCTTTTAAACCCAGTATGGTAAGTTTCAGTGTAACAAGATACAATCATAAAATGACATCAAAATCTTCTGGATCTTTTAATCTGAAAGACATAAAACACAGTGACTTGAGGATCTTGAAGAAACGTCTGTGGGTTTAGCATGAAGGGCATGGCATGAAGTCTGTCACAGGAAACATGCAGAATAATTAATTTAAATACACTCACTTTGAACTTTCTGCCTTTGTAATCAAATGTTATGCTTTAGTTAGAAAGATAACACAATTTTTTTTATATTTACAGTCTCCAGCCAACCTGTATATTGTCATAATAATAAGTCATAAAAAATTAGTATCTAGCTAGCTACATAAGTACCAGATCATAAATCTGGTGTAATGCCACACAAACTTCGGTATTAAGGTTTGTTATGGTGATGTTTCACATACAGCTCCTTTGCAATGCCAAGCATTTGTGTACATTTGTGAGTGTAGAATGTTTCAAGCCTGGCCGTTGTCTGGATCATTGAGTTTATAGTGACATTCTTGTAGAAAGAAAGAGAAAATGTGCAGAATTTCAGAACTTTAAACTTGTGTGATTATATCTTAAACACAATGTAATTACAGTTATCTCAACTAAACGTGAAATGTTCACAACATAATATAACTATAAAATACATTTTAGTAGTAATTGTAAAACTTTCATGCAGCTTAAGTGTTAGCGCATGATCGTCCAATGACAAGGTTTGATGTTTGAATCTCAAAGAACACACATACTAGGAAAATTTACAGCTTAAATGCTTTGTTTACCAATTATATATGAATGGTTAGGACAGGGATAATCCAATGGAAACTGTAGCTGAGTGGATTATATTACTGTAAGGTTCTTTCCATAGCAGTGACAGAACCTTCAGCTGATCTGTAAATCTCCCATTGCATTTGCAGGTCTTGTCCAGTTGATTGTGTTAAATCAGGAAATATGTAACAGCTTTTGTCCCTCTAGGCTAGATGACATCACTTCCTTCATTTCTCCCCAAAGACATATAACTTCCCTAAGAGCCTCTTTATCTTACTTTGAAGTTTAAGTAACCCATTTTGGGGATTAAGTGTATTAATGTTATGTAGAGCTTTACTCATAAAATCATAAAAGACACATGCAGTATGATTCAGTAAATTTCACTTCAGCATTTCATCATTGCTTGTTTTGTGCATGTATCTCTGATCAGCTGTGAGCACTAAATATTGCACAGAGTTTTCTCAAGTCAATTTTTAAAGGCAGAAGACGTTTTGATTCAAAACCTTAAAGAAATGTTGTGTAACAGCTTTCTCTGTATATGTTTCTCTGTATATGTTCATCCTTTCTCTGTATATGTTCATCTGAACAGAGTTAGCTCAGTTCCTGCATCGCATTCTTTAATCTATTTTACACCCTTACTTCCTTCTTCTGTTCTTAGTGTGTATGTGTGTTTCTGTTCCTCCTCCATGTGCTTTACTTCCTGTATATGTAAACATCAGTTAAAAGAATTACAGAGTGCACCTTCAAATACCTTTTCATTTCAATCTTTGTCATGGCAGAAGTAGAGCTGTTTATTCCTGACTGTTGGCAACAACTCTGACACACCTTTGTTCGAATTTACAGAACTAGAAACTTTAATCAGGAAGTGAAAAGTGCTGTATAATGTACATTCATCAGAATTGGTTCACATTGCTAAAGCACAACAAATGTCTGATAATTAATCATATTTGGCTTGTGAATTTGATGTCAGGAAACAATAAAACATTTCTCCCACAAACATTTTAGGACTTTTGTGTGATGTGTGTTGATGCTCTACTTCCTGAAAAAACTCATGTTCAAACCCACAATGGTTTCTGGACAAAAGTGGACATTTTGTAATTCATATTAAATGTTTTAATATATAGACAGGAACCTGGCAATGTGAGAAACACTTCTTTTGAAGGTTGTCTGCTTCAGCTGGAGGTGAGGAAGGAGCAGGTGAGAGACACTTATAAACATTGTAGAGTCACTGACCAAGATTTTGAAAATAGTGAACTTGGTTCATGTATCTGAACCAATCATATAGCTATGCCCATAGATGTGCATTTCCCTTTATGACTACAATACTGTCAGCAAACGAAGATAATACTTTACAGAAACAACTGTGTGTTCCTTTAACAAGAATTGCTAAGTAACATTTTTCTTTGGGACATGCTAATGCTAGGTAACGGTGGTATAATCAAGCAACGTGACTTCACATGGAATATGATTCTGCATCTCTGCTATCTGTTGAACGCTTGTGGGCCAGCAGGGGAACTATAGCTTTTCTGATTGCTGTCAAACGGCCCACATGCAGCAGGATGTGGTTGCGTTAAGCTTTCGAAATTACTTTGTATCCTGCTGTCTCAGCTCCTTATATAGGCAAATACAGGGAGAATATGGTATATATCCGGCTGTCATGAAGAAACGTCTGTCATCCAGTCAGTCATTTAATGTGTGCCATAATATCTTTAATTAAACACATTTCTTGTGTTTAAAATTAGCAAATGAGGCAGTTGCCCTCAGGAAAATACTAAAGCTTTGAATGAAATAAAAAAAACGAGACAAGTGTTTACATTCATCAAGCAGATAGAGATATACAGCAAATGTAAGGAGCATTGGAGACATTGTAAGTGTAGTGGAGACCTGTAAGCTCATTGAAGACCTTTTCTCGAGACAACTCGCAGAGACCTAGCAGGAGATTTATTAAGTCATTGCCCATGTCAGTGTAGGAGGTGAGTTCACTAAACCATTAAGGCACTTTGGCCTTTCTAAAGTAAAGTAAAAGCATTATGGCTGCATACATCTAGATGCACTGAGCAGTCAAGCACACCGTCAGTTTTTAACTGAGCTGTCTGGATCTCAGGAAAGGAGTGAGGCTGCACAGGCCAGGTGAAGTATCTTAAGACTATAGTAAAGCTACATTTGGAAAAGGCCAGTAAACTGGAGTATTGCATCATGCACATTGCATTTAGTGCTAATTTTAAGTGTGTGTTATGGATTGTTACCTCAGGTGCTAAAGTCCTCTAGAAAACCAGTGACTGTCACTACATGTTCTCAGAAGACATGAATCATGTTTGCTGAATTCTCCCCTTGGGGAAACCATTCGAGATCTCCTTTGTGACTTTTCTGTCTTATGGGCTGATTGTTTTCAGAGCACTTATAAAATTATCCTCCAGAGGCTTGTTAACATGAGACTAGCATGGATTTTAAAGTGTAACTTTAAACGTCACTTACGGGAAAGAAAAGATATTAACCATTTTCTCATTTGCTGCCTCGTGAAAACACACAATGGTTAATGAATAAACATATTCATTTCTGTCACATTTAATCTGACTCTGATCAGAGGGGCCAATAGTCTGCGTAACCCTTCTCAGCTACTTCCTTATAGAAAACACAGCACAGGAAATCCCATGACAGACCTCTGCTGGAAGTGAAGAGTATATCCACTAAATCAGTGCCTGGTAAACTTCCACTCCTAATGGCAATAATACATGAGTGTTGAAATACTTCATTTCACTGCTTAATACTTTGTACGTTATCTGTGGAGATGGACAAGCAATAGCAGGAAGTAGATCCAAAACATGCTGAAGGTCAGAGGTCAAGCATGTGTTGAAAACAGGAGAAATGTTAAGAGAAACGAAAGCGTGTGTAGGGAAGAAACGCTTTGTTACTGATGCCCTCTGGTGGATATATTTGATACACATGCTGGAGAAATGTTCAGCAGTGTTTAGTTAATATTATATAATTATCTAGAGCATAAAGTGAATCATTTTGCCCCCTAGCAAAAAATATGTGGGTCTATTGTGAGATCT
>JBAJNP010009339.1:0-18345 GCA_036877545.1 Yasuhikotakia modesta
CAGTTTTTTAATAAACAGCATTCAGCTTAATGTGGCAATAAAGTGGCATTAATTCCTTGAGTGTGTGTAATTTGAAAATGAAAAACAAATGGCTTTAATCCAGCTTACAGTTGATGGAGAGAGCGAGGGAGCCATCTTGGAAGGAATTGAGGATGATAATGAATATCAGGTCTCACTGTCCGCACTGTATGCCGATGGGGCTCAGAGTGAGGCTGTGGCCATACGATACAGCACCTGTGAGTGCACACACACACACACACACTTATGCAGTTACAGACACTCCTACCTAAATCAATACATTTACCAGTTGTGTGTTGACTAGGATTCAAACCCATGATGTTGTGCAGTCATTGCTGTAGCTCAGTCTTAGTCTAGCTACATGAACACAGAGAGAAACCTAAAAAGTTTGTTGTGTTAGTATCAGGAGGTGGTCCCAGCAGTTTATCCATCTCAGAGGAGACTCCAGTCAGTATGCTGGTCACCTGGGTTCCCCCTAACGCCCATGTGCTCCAGTACCGCGTGTCATACACGCCCCTCACTGGGGACGGGAGGGAAAACACAGTGAGTCGTTCGGTTAACTTTCCTTCCTGTTCCGAGCCGTTTTTGTCATTAATGTTAACAAGGAAATGTAGTATGTTTGCAGATGCTGTAATCCAAATTCGACTTGGAATTCCAAACACCTTGGAATTTCTAATATATAAGCAATATAAGTTTTGATTATAGATTATAAATGTGATAACATGGTTGTTGTTGCTAGGTGTCGTTGCCAGGCAGTGAGAAACGAATCCTGCTGCAGAATCTACAGCCCGACACTCGATACAGTGTCCTGGTCACTGCTGAGTACCGCAGCAGAGAAGGAGGGAGTGCCACAGCTCAGGGGAAGACCAGTACGTCACACACACACACACATTTGTTTGTTTGTTTCGTCTGTCTGTCTGACAGCGTTTCATATATACACCCTTTCACACATTCAGCCAGTCTGCGGGTGAGCAGCGTGAGCGTGGTGAGGTCTGATCACTCCAGCGTCTGTGTGTCGTGGAGGCCTGTAGCTGCGGTCAGCGGCTATCGCATTGTCATCCAGGCCCTTAAAGGTACAACAGTCACCCAAACACATTTTAAATTGCTTTCAAATACTCGTAAACACAAAGTCCAAAAGTTTAAAAGACATAACAGACATATATTTCTTATTTGTTTAAATTTTATAGCATTTCTTTCTTTTTGAAAAAGTTTATATTTTAAATAGGTTCAGACTTTGGGACCATATTACGTCATTCAGACAAAATGGATAAAGAGCAGCTAGTTTTACTTTCTCTGTGTGTCTGGCTGCAGATAAACAGACTAAGGAGGAAACCGTGGACGCCAACAGCAGCAGTCACTGTTTCACTGAGCTACAGCCCGAGACGGTGTATCGCATTAGTGTGCATTCCCGCCGGGGGTCGGTAGAGGGCGCTGCCGTCACCATTCTTCACCCTACTGGTAAGAATTCTGTTTAAGACGCAGTTACACGTTGCTGTTACACGTTTCTAAATTGTAATTGCATGTAATTGTCTGTCATAACCAGCAACTGCTCCAGTGAGAATTCAGCTTCCTCCTCGACTGCATCCCATATTAAAAGAAGGTAAGATTAGACACAGATCAGACCTATTTACGGCAAACACAAATATTTACTGTGAATATCAAATGCAAGCCAGAATTTCAATAAAAACAACTCATCTTTCCCCTCTCTCTGTCTCTCTCGCTTTTTCTCTGTGTCTCTCTCTCTCTCACTCACTCTCTCTCTCTGTCTCTCTCTCTTAGTGTGTCCTGAGATGACTGTCAGAAACAACATAGTTAAAGGTAAGATCATATAGTGAGTCTGTATTTGTCATTTCTTTGCAGACTTTATAGCCTGTTACCTATTTGAAACAGCATAACAGTATTATAAGGAGACTCAAATTTGTGTCCTAGGCTTCAACATGATGGAGGCATTCGGCCTGACTCAGAGAGCTCACTCCACTATCGAGGGTGTGGCAGCCGAACCCTTCATCTTCAGCACTTCGCCTGGTTACACCCTCTACAGAGATGTCCAGCTGACCCAGAGCACAGGGTGAGAAACACAAGCGCAGATTAATAAACAATACAGTTACACCTGTCAGTTATCTCATAGGCTTCTCATTTGTGCCTCAGCTTCATCCATCCAGCTGGATTTTCTCCAGAACATACCATCAGTATAACCTTTAGGCTCCTGCAGGACTCACCGAAGGAGCCCTTTGCCCTCTGGCAGCTCACGGACAATGACTTCCAGCCTAAGATGGGGGTTGTGTTGGACCGTGAGTGAGAGACAAATGAGAATTGATTTGCTGAAGGTTAATTCAGATTAAGGGACATTAAGGAGCATCAGTTACTGTATTGACTCCACTGTAGACCTTAAAGGTCCAGTTGCTGGTTCTTCTGTGAAATTCGAGCAGTTTATTTTAAGTCTAGATGTATAAATATTAATGATAACACATGCAAGTCTTTGTGTTTGGGGTTTATTTGATTCACAATTTTCACAGAATCAATAACAGATGACTCACAGATTCATCAGATGTTTGTTTTTCATTCTGTTTTTTTTAGCTGAGAAGAAGATGTTGCTGTATTTCAGTCTGGACTACAGAGGAGAGATACAGGAACTGACCTTTGACCAGCCGCAAGTCCATCCCGTGTTTTACGGCAGCTTTCATAAGGTTTGTGTAGAAGTGTGTGTGCAAGATTTGCATCAGCTAACACTAACAGGAAATGTGACAAGCAAATTATCAAGAAAAAGCTCATTTTTAAGGAAGGTTTACGAGAAATGTGCAAATAAAGTTTAAGATGCAATTTAAGATGCTAATCTGCTATTTGGAGAATTGGGAATTCTAATCCCTGTCTTTGATGTGATTGGCAGATTCATCTGTCCATCAGTCAGTTGAGCGTATCACTATCTGTGGACTGCCAGCGGGTGGGTGAAAGACCCGCCCGTCCCCTGGGAACTTTGCCCACTGATGGCTTTGAGATGCTGGGCAAGCTAGTGAGGACTCGAGGACCCCACAGCGGGTCTGCAGCTGTGAGTCAGAAACATACTATTCTGTTCATACACTCAGTATACAAAGACACTGTACTGAGGCCATGCAGATGAGCAATGCCAATCGTCAAAGCCTGTGATATTGTGTTTTTCCCCAGTTTCAGCTGCTGTCCTTTGAGATAGTCTGCAACACCACCTGGGCCTCAGAAGATGGCTGCTGTGATCTGCCCTCACAGGTACAAACGTTCATGCATTTGTCATGAATTTGGACGTAAATCCACTGGTTTTACTTTAAAAGGGTCATGAAATGAGGACTTAAATTTCTCATGATCTTTTAACATACAAAGATCTTGGCATCATTAACACATCCAGCAAGTTTTATAGCTTAAAACATCTACCCTATCAATGTAGAAAGAATTATGTAATCTTTCTCCAAAAAATAAGTTCTTAATCTGTCTTTTTAATCACATGACTAAAAGAAATTAAATTACTTAATTTTAAGTGTTTTTTGCGCAAAATACTTCAGTAATATT
Source organism: Yasuhikotakia modesta (assembly GCA_036877545.1). Classification (NCBI taxonomy): domain Eukaryota; kingdom Metazoa; phylum Chordata; class Actinopteri; order Cypriniformes; family Botiidae; genus Yasuhikotakia; species Yasuhikotakia modesta. The sequence goes on from JBAJNP010009339.1 coordinate 3,556, forward strand.
ATTAATACACCTAAGGGAACAAAATAAGAAAAACATGTCATGTAATGTTCCCTTTAAGTATGACTGCACACACACATACACACACACACATATATATAATGTCACTCTCTGTCCTCTAGAGGGATGAGGAGAGCTGTCCAGAACCTGCTTATGCTTGTACCTGCACCACTGATGTTCCTGGAGCTCCTGGAGATGCAGGTCCACCTGTGAGTCAGCGGCTCTTACACACTGCAGCAAATATGATGTCACTGCTTTCAGAAAGCTGTGCAGGAATCATCTGCTGAGCTCACTGCCTGTTTTTCAGGGGAAACCGGGTCCACGTGGGGAGAAGGGACAGAAAGGAGAGTTGGGACAGAAGGTACAGTAGAGCTTCAGGTGTCATGAGTCAATCAGGGGTCATTATTATTGCATGAATAATTGTCATGCAGATCATTGTGATTGGTCAGTTTTGGTCATGTGACTTATAGCATGCATTGGATATCTATTGTATATATATACACCCATAAAGAAGCCATTTGTTCACAATGAATTTGGATTCATGAAATAAAATGTTGTTTTATGTTCCAAGGCTTTGTAAGCAAATATAGCCCATGGTTCGAGTGACATATTACATAATGTGAACCCAAAAGTGAAATGAATGTTTTCCCCTCTCTGCTTCCCTTTAGGGTGAGATGGGCCCACCAGGCAAACCGGGCCCTGAGGGCAACTTCGGCCCTGTTGGGTCTGCTGGTCCGCGAGGGATAGCAGTAATGGGAAAAGTGGTATGATTACACTTACATACATAGAGTTGATCAGAAGTCTGTAACGGATGTGAAGCCAATTGAAAGAGTTTTTTTCATCTGGGTGAAGGGTCCACCAGGAGCAAGAGGTGAAAAAGGAGACATCGGAAGGCCTGGTAGTCAGGTGACCAACTTCTCAGACTTAAATAGAGAATCATCACTGTTTGTTGTCGCATTTATGCTGTTGTTTCATCTCAATATCTTATTTGTTCTTAATGATGTTGTTTCTGCAGGGTTTACCGGGGCCTCCTGGTGCAAAGGGTGAAGAGGGCATTCCTGGTCCTAAGGTATCGCGCTGAGACATTTTAACAATTTAAATTTAACAGTTATAGTTGGCAAACAGTTTTATCCAAAACCGTGTGTGTCGTCTCATGACCCTCATATGACACCACGTTATAAAGTCGAATGGCACGTTCAGTCTTTCATTAAAGTTTTATTTATACCTATAAGTTTATATATTTATACATAAAAGTTTTTATTTATATAATTTATTTATTTATATATCTTCACAGGGTGCCAGAGGAGTGGAGGGGAACATCGGGCCCCCTGGAATAACAGGGCCAAGAGTATGACAGTCTTACTTACACATTAAAAGGATATCTGCTCTTTTTTATGTTTTCTTAACATTCTCCATACATTTCTGTGCGTTCTCAAGGGCTTTCAGGGAATGCCTGGCCATCCAGGACCGGCTGGAGAGAGGGGGCCTCTAGGTCCTGTAGGGCCCACAGTAAGTTAATCCCCCACACATTGACAGCAAATATGATGTCATCCGAGTGAATTGGAAATATGATGTGATGCGATACATAATTTTCTTCATTTCACAGGGCCTTCCTGGAAGCAAAGGTGAGAGAGGAGAGAAGGTGAGTTGATGACTCTTCATTAAACTACATGCCATTTGTGAACCTCACCACAGTTTATTTTTAGCTTTTAATAACGGTTTCTTTCATTAGGGAGAGCCGCAGTCTCTTGCCATGATCTACCAGCTTGTTACTCAAGCCTGTGAAAAGCTTGTGCACAGTATGTAATAAATTCTGCCCGTTTTTTTACTCTTTTCGTTTATTCACCGTAAACGCAGTTGATAATAGCTGAACGTGTTGTAGATGAGGTGCTGAAGTTGGATGCGTTTCTGAACGAGATGAACCGTAAGCCGGTGCCCATCCAGGAACCGGTAGCTCCACCAGGAGAGCCGGGAATACCGGGGGGACGGGGTGCACCCGGGCCACGAGGCCCTCCAGGAAGACAAGGAAACAGAGGGGAGGGTGGGAAACCCGGGTACCCTGGTGAGCAGGGTAAGCCTCAATGTTTAATTTCTCCTAGCCAATACTTAGATGTGATTGGTTGTGATTAGTCACAGTAGCTTTTTAATTTAAATTCTGCATTATTTTGTAATGTACTTGAAGGACGCAGAGGTACGGCTGGTGAGAAGGGCTCTCCGGGAGCAAATGTCCAGGGACCACAAGGAATAAAGGGATTCGCAGGTATTAAAATATATTTATCATCCGGTAAAAACACACATTGTTTCCTGCCAGGGTTTACTACAGTAAATCTTTACTTTGATTCATAATGTTTTGCTCCTGTAACTTTAATAAAATGCAATGTTAACATTTCAGGTCACATACTGGTAGCACAAACCCAATTAAGGTTATTTTAATGATACATTTGTATGGAATGTACCAGGACCCCCAGGTGAAACCAAAACAGGGGAACCAGGCCCCAAAGGAGAGGATGGCAAACCAGGACCTCCAGGTATTCCAGGCGCCTCAGGACAGAGAGGAGAAATCGGACCACCGGGTGTGTGTGACAGCAGCGGCTGTTACCCAGGAGGCCCCGCTGCAGGTAAATGCTCATTAAATATTGTGCTCTTGTGTAGCTCAGTTCGTAGAGCGTTGCGTTAGCAGCGCAAAGGTTGCAGGTTCGAATCCCAGGGAGCACACATGTACTGGTAAAAATGTAAAACTTGAATGTACTGTAAGTCTGCCAAATGCATAAACGTAAATATAAATATATACACTGTGACTGTGATTTAAATCTGTATAAACTCTTTTAGGTGTATATATTCTGTCTATAATAATTGTCTTTGTTTGAATTTGTGTAGATGATCCATACGATGGATACATGCCTTGAGCTGAGAAACCTGTGACGCGTTACAGTGTTATTTCAGTGCAGCCGGAATCATCCCGTCCCTGTTGCAATGCATTGTGGGAAGCAGGAGACAGACTGATTCTGCCGGAGGACTTTAATGAGCCTGTTTATTGACTCTTTCTCCAAACTGATCTTACACTAATACTGAGGTCACCAAAGCACTGATGGTTATTGACTTCTGTTTATGTTACTCAGTATTGGGTCTGATCCACGGCTACAAGACAACAGCAGATTCTTGTGTAGAACTTCTTAACTCCTGCACTGATATTCTGTTCGTAACTGGGGAGGTCACAACACATTCAGACTGTTTTTATAAAGGTAGACGTTTCAGTTACTGATTGAGTAACTGATGTGTTACTTAATAACAGCTAAAATCCGCACTAAAGTGTTTGAACTTTTTTGTATTTTGTTGTATTTAATGCACTATATGTGTTTTAAATATATAGTGTTGAAGGCATCTTTTTCATTGTAGTTTTTGGTATCTCATAGTTTCTGTATCAAATTTTGTACCAGTTATTTTTTAAAATATGAAATAAGCAAATTTTGCCAGAGCAGTTTATGTCAATATAAAATACACTGTGATGATGTTGTATTAACTGACTTATGCAGATAGGCTGTCTATATTATTTTATATGACTATATTAATGGAATTGTTGTGATTTGTTTTTTTGTAATGTAAAAAAAACTATTGAAAAGCTGTGGTTTGCCTGAGGTTGTTTCTGTTAAAGTTGTGCCAGTAAAACAATAACTATTCTGATTTAAAAACAGGGAAGGTGATTTTTTTTACACTTTTTGTTATGTTGGAAGTCTCTTTAAATACTAATGGCAATGACTGATAATGGTCTGAATATATTTATACAAATATACTCTATTTGTGGCTGGAGCAAGACCGTGAAATGTTTATCCAATCATTGCGTTCGGTCTGAATGTCCAATGCAATTTCTAGAAAATGCTTTTCAGTATGAAAAATACTGCGCAGATTAAAATAACTACACAATTAAATGCTTATATCACAAAACAAAGTAACTTGATTTCTGAAAAAGTCCCAACTTTATCCCTATACTGTACCTAAGTGTATCACTTTTCTTTAAAATACTAATAGTAATGTGGAAACTATGACATATGTAGGTATTATTGTATTACTGTTGAGTCACATACAGTGCTAATATTAGTTAATAATGTTTTTATGATGAATTGGTGGTTGTTGTGTTAATCTGCTGCGGAACTATGAGGCTGTGTCCACGATTTCCACGGACGGGTTTTAATGAAACCGCCTGCGTTGACTTGACACCGGAGACGCCAACATGACAGATGACAGATACTCTGTACTACTGCTGCAAAACTACAATGAACGAGAAAACCTGCCATTGCTTGTGTGGTTGTTGTTAAAGTACTTCAGCAAGTGGTAATGACGTCATTATGTGGCAAAGTACCTGTATAAACCAGGTTGTGTGACAGATCGCGATATGGGTATCTTGAACTGTAAGTGTCAACATCATGACATCCTCCTGCTTTCACTGATCTTCTTATTTTACATTACAATTGATATTTATTTAATGTTAATTCATTGATGTTTTATGCCTTTTGCCGTTGTATCATTTTTCTTTGCATCATGTTTCTTGTTTTAAACGTCATGCGCATGTTGTACCCAGTCTGTACTGTCTATTTCTCTCTCTCTCCTGTCTCTGTTCATGTTTATTTTTCTTATTTAACAATCAAACAAACAAACAATCAATTATTATAGATATAATGTTAGTCAATTGTCATGATAAAGTCATGTGAGTGTATGTTGTAAGATCTGCAGATCTCTAAACAGCAGCAGAAGATATACGACTCTGATGACATTGTGAGTTATGTCTTAAAACACAACAACCTTTATTTCAGCCCATTGCGTGTGTAAAGCAATTGCACCAATTTTATTCTTTGTAGATTCTGAGACCTCAAGATCTCAAGCACAGAAACTTGGACTGGGTGAATTGCCTCATGTTTGTTCATTCAGTCTATCTGTTAAACTAAAGGTGTAAATTTACTGAGACATTAATTGAATTTGCAGGAACGGCTTACATTTATGGTATTAAACATGCTATGGAAAACTTTGTTATTATTATGGACGCATAACTGTCACGTTATGTTTTTGGTTTGTTTAAAATCTGAAATGGTTTAAATGTGTCTACAATGTATTTACTCGTGTTTTGGGGATTTGAAATGAATCTGTACCTGATTTTAATAGGTGAAACTTTTGTGGATCGTTTGTTTTTTTCCTAACCAGGGGCAAAATTTATCCCACAATTCATTGAGTTTGTAAATTTCTTCAAATGTATTGTTTTGTATTCCTTTTGTTAGTTTTTTATTTATTAAAATTTTCAGAAACCAGTTATTATCATATACAGTGAGTTGTTTCTTATTAGGTTGTGTGTGTGTTTAGTTTTTTGGTACAGCCCAACAAAAAAAACTTTAGAAATATTTTGTAACTTTTGTAAGTACTTTTGTAAGATGTATGACCTGAAATAAATGGATTTTTAATTAAATGATGTTTTTCAGCTTTCTGTTGTTATTGTAATACAGGAGACTTGGACTTTATCTTATGGTGGTAAGGAGTTGTGATAAAACTGTTATGCACTGCAATCCAGCCAGATTCACTGGAAAACCATGTGCTTCATTCTGTGGGTCATTTCTGAGTGAATGACATTCACCATATTTCCAACATTAATCATTTTTTCTGTTCTCAATGAGATACAGTTTGCAAAATCCCCAAACACATTAACTGACCGTATCCCAAAGTAAAGAGCCTTCGGAATGAGTCGGATGCTGCATTGATCAAGGTGAGAGGACTACAACCACCAGGGTGGGGAAATAAGAGCCCAGGGGCAAGAAGGTGGTGGATTATTTACAGTGCTGAAGGGCCAGTGGGTGTGGAAACCACCATTGCTAACAGTCTGCAACCCCAGCACTCCACATTCAAAAGTAGTCCCGGTGAGTTGTTGCACAAGAGCACTACAGCGCCACCATGTGAGTTCATACTACTCCGATGCTCGGTGAGTACTGAGGCACTGTATACATCCGACTCTCTGCGGGGGTAGATACCAGATGCAGAATTGACGCATACGCCTCTAACCAATCAACTCTGAGTCAGTGGCGCCCCCTATGGGTTCATTTCGTGCAACTACAACCAGGGGCTGTTTACACCAATTTTGGAGCCATTGAATAAAACATTATATGCGCAAACAGACATCCCTATGGGAGTCCCTGGGATTTCAGTTAAGCCTATAGATGACTCTATGGCCGGTATATGTATGATGGATGGGTGCCTGGTACCTCAGTCCACAAATTCCCCCTCGCTGTCGGCACAATGCTTTTTTTATGCTAATCAAATACACATGTCACTTCCGCCCTTTCTCACACGCCATTTTGGATAGTATAGGTACTGGACCGGGTCGTATTGTTGTAAGTGGATGGAGGATTACGTTAATTGCTCTCAATTACACCGTCTTTGCGTGTTTGGGTGGACCGTGCATCGTCGCCAACGCAGCAGGCGCACGGCGGTTCACAGCCCCTTATGCTCCAGGACCCGCACACACCACCACAGGAGCCGCTAGATGCAGCAGCTCATCCCCGGCAGACAGACAGCTCTGGGTCGGCCCGTGACAGGAGTCGAGCTCCCTCTTTCGGCGTGGTGTGTCCGCCCGTGAAGCGGAGGACGAGGCGCTCCGATCGGGAGGCGAGATTACGGGCTGCTCCTTTGCGCTAACGGGAGCTCGTGTCAGGTAAGGTTCCCTCCAGCCTCTCTTATGTAAAGCAGTCAGACAGCGGACAACTATACGAAACAAACCCAATCAAAATAACAGATCTGGCGATTACGACCAAGACCAGAACCAGCAGGTAGAAAACAGCTATCATGTGGAAATGTAGCCGTTCGCATGTTTCATTCAATCGCTGTGTTGAAGTTGATGTGATAAAGGTTTGCTCATGCATCTGGTCCTGGAATAAACAAAGTTTTTATTAACGGATCTGGACAGTTGCTGTAACTCGGGGGTTTAGGGATCCGGCTGGTGGTCTCGGACCATCCACGAACCCAAATGAAAGGTTCATTTTGCTGGGTAGCATCTCTGGCGTGACTCCGGCGTGACTAGCGCGGGGTTAAGGGATCAGTCGCTGGTTCTGGTGAATGATGCTTGTTTTGGGTCGATAACCAAGAAGTCCTGCCAGCTTAACACGTGCTGTTTTATAATAATGAAAGTAAGCAACTACTTTGTCGGGTCAGATCACTTCTAACGTGTCAACAAAATAAACAGTCCAGCGTGCATCTCCTGTTGGTCTTTAATTTCTCTAGTCAGTTTGTTGTCGTTTTCAATTTATAATGTATTTTCATTTAACATGATTGTTGTTTACGATGAATGTTGACGACTTAAGTGATGCCATGTTGTTTTTCCTTTAAAATGTAATGTCACATTTACCTTTTTCACTCAGGTAGTTGCTCTATAGATTCACCCATTGTGAGTGAATCATCTTGATTCATAGTAATATTAAAGGCAATGTGTGTGTTAAACCTTTAGACAGCTTGTGTTTATTATGCTGTTTGTTTCTTCAAGTATAGCCATATGCAATAATATTACTTTGTCAGCTGTAGCTGTGTTAGGCCATAGACAACACAACCCAAAGACAACAGGCATGTTCTTACACACATGGTATGTAGAACTGAGACTGTATTTAACTTATGATACAAACGGTAAAGTGAGAGCTCACATACCTACCCTGATGTTCAGCTTATATTTCTATACGGGATTTGACTGCATGTATTCGGTATGTATGTATACATCCATATGGTGGCAAATGAGCAAACATCGCCTCCATCAGGAGACTGCAGATCTAGCTTTCCAAACACTGGCCTCTACTGCCATTCCAGGACTATAATGCAGAAGACTGCACAAAAAGGGGAGCGGGGAGAGGGCAGGCGAAACAGGGAGAGGCTTATATAACATGGAGAAGAGCTGTCCTCTAGCGCCATCTATAAAGCCAGGGAGAAGATGTGGAACGCCTAACCTAATGGGAGAGAGAGCGCAGCTCTGGTATTCAGTGTGTTGCTTGTCATTGAAGGCCAACGGATGCAGGTTTTCCCTGAAGATAGTTTAGATGACCTTTGACCTTAGCAGATCTTTATCCATATGTCTGTGTTTTGCAGTGTTGATGTTGGTGCGTGTGTGTTTATGCATATCGGTTATATTTTTATGAAAAATTATGGGAAATAAAAAAAATCTTTTGTTTGATTGTTATTCAACACTGTTTGGAAACATGTCTATCTAGTTCCTTAGCTCAACTGGTATAGCATGGCGCTAGTAGCAAAGCAAAGGATGTGGGTTCGATCCCAGGGAATACAAGTACTGATAAAGCATATATATCTTGAATTCACTGTAAGTTGCTCTGGATAAAAGTGTCTGCCAAATGAATAAACACTATATGCATGATTTATGTTTATATGGTCATGTGGTTATATTTTGGAATGCAAAAGCGATATTGTGTGGTGTCAATAGTGATTATAAGGTAGTTTTTGTGTTGTGTATGTAGCATGCAGCCCACTCTCACAGGACTTAATAAAGTCATAAGATTATGGTAAATTTGTTTATTTTGTGACCTTTTTGAACTTCTGGCATTGAACTGGCATTCAGTGCTGTAGATTAGGGACCCCCGAGTTGCCAAGTCTGTGTAACAAAACCAGCCTAATAGCCAATCAAAACCAGCCTAATGAGCATAACTTGTATTATTTGTTGTATTATACTTGTATTATTGTTTTTACATCCTTGTTTTTTGTGTGTGTTATCTGTATGCGCCTAGTGTCTGGAATACAATTTAAATTCTCTGTATGTGCTTAACATGTGACAGAATTAAAAATAAAGTGGATTTTGTTAACCCAAATACCAAATCTCAAAATATGCCCCACTTATACCTAAAACATTCATTGTACAGTCACTGTTATGCCTTTAACATAAGCTGATTCTAAAAACATTGTATAGCAGTGCACAGTATAATAAATAATACTTGCATTTCGGTCAAATATAATTAATTCAATGTCAAACTTTTAACCCATGGAAAAATAAACGGCCCACTGTAACACTTTAACAACAGCCCAATCCCACAGACTTGGCAACGCTTACCAATACAGTCAGTACCAGCCTTATACCTACAGTGATGGACTAGATCAAAACATCACATAGACATTTTCAGAAATGCTTTAAATGATCATAGTACAGAATAGGTCGTACTCTTGATTTTTTTGTGCATAGAATCAATGGCATGAACAAGTTGATGGTAATTGACGTGTTTGGCAAATGCGTTTGACTGCCTGTTATTCATTTGTTTCCAGGTGGGCAGAATGTTTCAACTCCCAGTCAACAACCTCAGCAGTCTAAGGAAAGCTAGAAAGAATGTGAAAAAAGTGCTGGGTGACATCGGCCTGGAGTTTTGCAAGGATCATATTGATGTAAGTGAATCTGACGTTTGGACTACACATGTTAAATGCCTACATAACAAAGAAGTACTTTCTCATAGACATGAACCATCCAGATTAATTCAAGTCTGTTCTCTAGAGCAAGCAGGTCCAGGAGATATTAGATCTTATATTAGACATTTTTACTTTCAAGTATTTGTCCTGCATTTTTCTGATCCTGCTGTTGTATCGTTTTCTATGTTTAAAAATAGTTACGTTTGAATAATTGAGTTTGATTACTCATACAACATTTCAGTATTGTCATTGCTGAGATTTGTTTATGATATTTTAGTTAGAAAAAGGGATGTTGGTAAATAAGGCTGTTTACAATGTATTAAGATGTTGATGTATAGAAATAAAAACTATTAAATATGATTCTTTCATTTAGCAAAAAAAACTGTGGAAAAGCATGAGTGATTTAATGTTTTGAATTTTCTTTGTTTGGTTAAAATGATAACAATTTTTTTTACTTTATATTTTATACAAAATAACAAAAAAAGTTAATTCTAGATCAGCTTTGAAAGTTCTAAAAAATATCAACTATATGCAAAAATCTCAAATGTCTGAAAGTAGCTATTATTATATTTTTATATATTGTTTCTATATAGTCTGTTGTTTGATGCTTAAAATGTCTTTAACGGTCTACGTTCTTTCTGACTGTTATTTTTCTTCCTCAGGACTATAAAGACTACGTTCCCAATGAGTTCTACCTTAAGAACACGACATGGGACGATGTGTGCATGTATGATCCCTCAATGACCAAATCCCAAGTGAGTAATCTCCCTGAAAATCTGAATATATTTGTAGTGATCTTTTTGTTTATCACAAGTCGTGACCCATTATTTTCTGTCTCTTCTCAGGATTACCGCTCAAAGCCGTTCTGTTGTTCAGGATGTACATTCTCCTCCAAGTTCTTCTCTGCCTACAAGAGTCACTTTCGTAATGTGCACAACGAGGACTTTGAAAACCGCATTCTCCTAAACTGCCCCTATTGCACTTATAATGGGAACAAGAAGACATTGGAGACGCACATTAGGCTGTTTCATATGCCTAACAATGTGGGGCGCCAGAACGCTGGAGGACTTCAGGGGACGGGAGTCGGCTTGAAGGATGGTGCTCGCCTGGATAAGACACGTGATAACATAGAACAGGCGGTGTACTACTGTAAAAAATGCACTTACAGGGACCCGCTCTACAATGTGGTGCGTAAGCATATCTACAGGGAGCACTTCCAACACGTAGCTGCACCGTATCTCGTAAGGCCTGGTGAGAAGACGACACCAACCAGTGGCACAGTGGCAGGTTCTGGAACAGGGACCGGGAGCAATGCAGACTCAAACAGCACCGCTGGCAGCACCAACCATACAAGCACCGCCATCCACTGCAAACGATGCCTCTTTGTACCCCGTACCTACGAAGCGCTTGTGCAGCATGTTATTGAAGACCACGAGCGCATTGGCTATCAAGTGACTGCCATGATTGGACATACCAATGTAGTGGTTCCTCGGACAAAGCCTGTAATTATGGTGTCCCCTAAAGCTCAAGGGGATAAGGGCATTATCGGTATAATGCCAAAGGGTACAGTAGTGACTGGGGTGCGACCCTTATCCACTCAACAGCTAAGTCGAATTGTCATTCCAAAAGGGAGTCTGAACTCCACTGGGCTTCTGTCAGGTGTTCATCTGAAACAGGGTGTTTTTGGTCTAAAGCCAGGGACAACACAATCCTTGACCATTGGAGGACAGCAGGTTCAAATCCCAAAGCCACAGCAGTGTCAAACAACCAAACCTCAGCTATCCGGCAGCAGTCTGCGCAGCACCATTTCTGCATCCTCTTCCACTGTGCTGAAGATCCCTCAGATAAACTCGCGCATTCAGGCGGCGGCCACTACTGTATCTTCTGTTGCCCCCAAGAAAGGCAACTCTTATGGGACGTCTTACACCCAGAAATGGAAGATCTGCACCATCTGCAACGAGCTCTTTCCAGAAAACGTATATAGCTCACACTTTGAAAATGAGCACAAAGCTGAAAAGGTACCGGCGGTGGCCAACTACATCATGAAGATTCACAATTTCACTAGTAAATGTTTATACTGCAACCGGTATTTACCTAGCGACACGCTTCTTAACCACATGCTGATTCATGGCCTGTCCTGCCAACACTGCAGAGCCACGTTCAATGATGTTGAAAAAATGGTGACCCATATGCGAGGGGTGCATCCCAATGAATCCATCGGGCCACGTACAGACTCCCCGCTCACTTTTGATCTCACACTCCAGCAGGGAAATCCAAAGAACGTCCAGCTGATCGTTACCACATATAACATGCGAGACGCTCCTGAAGAATCCGTGGCATTCCATGCACAAAATCATGTGTTGCCATCATCTCAAGTAAATAAACAGGTTATTCCCCAAGTCCCAAAGATACCTTCAGATGTCTCACCGGACACCATACCAGCCAAAGCCACGCCCCAAACGGCCGTACCTTATAAGAAAGATATTGGCAAAACGCTCTGCCCCCTTTGCTTCTCTATTCTGAAGGGACCCATCACAGATTCTCTAGCTCACCATTTGCGTGAAAGGCATCAGGTTATACAAACAGTTCATCCTGTGGAGAAGAAATTAACCTACAAGTGTATCCATTGCCTTGGTGTCTACACTAGCAACATGACAGCTTCCACGATCACCTTGCATCTAGTGCATTGCCGTGGTGTGAGCAAAACTCAAAATGGCCGCCCTGCTCCTTCTGCAAGAGTCGTGCAGGCCCAAGGGGCTGGCCTGAAAAGAGCAGGTTTAGCAACTTTTGACCAAACTGAGCCAAAGAAAAGGAAAGTTGGTGCAGATGATCAAACTGGGGAAAGTCCACCACCTTCCACTGACAAATTGGAAGACCCTGTTGTCTTTGCCTTAGATCCAAAGGGTCATGAGAACGAGTCCTATGAAGCACGAAAAGCATTTCTCACTCAGTACTTCAACATGCAGCCGTACCCCACTAGACGAGAGGTGGAGAAGCTTGCATCTAGCCTCTGGCTTTGGAAGTCTGACATTGCAAGCCACTTTGCAAATCGAAGGAGGAAATGTACACTTGATTGTGAAACACTAAACGTACACGTCTTGCTTGGATTTAAAATGGAAGACGTCATGCATTTGCATCATCCCATGAATTTTGACCCAAAATGGTCTTTTGAGGGCCACAAACAGGAACAGAAAAAACGAACTTCTAGAACTCGCATAGGCCGATCTGCCAGTTCCATTCGTTTGCAGCAAAGAGCTACAGCCAATGGTGACCCGCATCAAAGACAGGGACCGTTGTTAAGGACAGCCGTCAAAGCCTCACTCTACTCAAATGGTCAAAAGGCCATCACTGGGAACAGCTTAGATGATTCGTTCAAGAATACCTTAAAACCTGGAGCGCTTGTCAATGCAGAACCAATTGCTGTGGACTCAGACAGTGATAATGAGAATGCAGTTACACCGGAACAGCTAGAGAACGCTAGGCTAAATACACAGTCAACTGGTAGCCAAGTTACAGAGGTAAATAATGTGATTGATGGGAGTGACTCTGAGGTCTTCAGAGAGGAAACCCATAGCGAAAATGGTTATGGGTCAATAGACACGTTAAGGGAAAAACAACAACAACAACAAAAAGGAGAATGCCAGTCAGGTATTACAAACAAGCTTGAACAATCAAAACCAGAGACTTGCTTAACCAAGCAACAGGTTTGATTACCGGACAGGGTTATTAAAATGCACCTGTATACTTTTGCATTACGTTTGACCAACAATGCTGCCTCATTTAACTTTTCGACTTTGGTTACAGATGGTAGCTGTAAGGTTATGCTATTTCCTCAACTCTTAAAGCCATTTAAAAGGCAAAAAAGTCATATTTTGAAGCTTTGAAATGTACAACTAAAATGCAAACATTGAAGGGTTGGGGGCTGTAGGACCCTCAGCTTAGGGAAGAAAAATACTTAACGTGCACCGAACAATATAACAAGATTTGCCTTCAGTTTCTTTAACATAACCTGAAACCTGGTAAATGTTTACCTACTTCTAAATGTTTGCTTAGCCACTATTTGGTGGCAAAAGAGTGTTCATTAGAACCACAGGTTTTCTTGAATTTCAATGTTACCATATAGAATAGATAATGTATATTTGTACAGTCTTCTAACAAGATGTCTAGGTGTATTCACTGAAAGAATTGCTATACTTTTTGTGCTCACGCTTGAAGATCTTATGTTCTACATTGGTTCACACAGATGATGGATGTTGCTTAGATGGCTGTTTTTCATGTTTACGTTTATTTAATTAAAGCATTTTGGTAAAAAATGTATCAGAGTATAAAAATGCAAATTTAAAGAACATAATCTCTTGCTTTTATTTTGCCTGTTTATAACTAAAGTAACTTAAGTTTTTTATAAATATTTACACTCTGTAACTTGTTGCGTTGAGAGCAGCTCTCTGTACGTCCATATCTGCCCTAACTTGAAATTGTCTGTTTATTTGACCACTGTAGCATTGTGCTAGATAGACTAGACTGTGTTTGGTTCAGCTTCTACTGAAAGCAGTTTGTTTTCTCTTTCAACTACACAGTTTCTGCAGATGGACCCCCGATGTTAATGGGGGTTCTGAACAAGCGTCTGAATTTATGTATGTTCAAATACGTGACCTCCAGTTTATGTTGTTTGTTTTGTTTTTCCCATTTATTCTATTTTTGTCACTGCAAGCATTTCTGAACAATAAAGTGCTGTATTGTCTATTTCACAATTATTCTAACCACAGCCAGTCTCTCTTGTTTTTGACTCTTGACTTTTTGCACTTATTTTAATGCACTAATCTGAAACATATCATGTATAAAGTTTAATATTTGTCATTTAATGTTAAAGGCTGAGTATAGGTTAGCCTGCTAATTTGAGCTTCCATGTTTTTAACATATTGCCAATCAGAAATATAATTTAATATTATTTAGTTCTTATAAAGGACTGCTATCAGTGGTGATTTTACAGTGGTGAATTTTTTTTGCTGTTTATTATATTTAAACTTATTATATTTAAATTAGACAACAGACAATAGGCCAATGCAGTAACACTGTAGTGGGGTTAAGTGTGGGAATTGAGCTACAACTACAAATGTTCCTCAGGTTGTTTTTCAGGAATTACATTAATGAGTTTTAAATTAAGTGACATGAGTTCAATATATATATATATATATATATTGCACTATACTAAAATTGTGCCTTTGAAGGCAGCAATTTCACTTCTGTAATTGTGTGTAAGTATACATATACATACAAGTACCAAAAAGGAAATTATATATATGTTATATATATAACACGAAATTTCATCCCACTGACAATAAAGCTCAACCAACCTTAAATTGAGATTTTTTT
>JBAJNP010009340.1:0-18344 GCA_036877545.1 Yasuhikotakia modesta
ACAGCAGCACTGAGAGACATACAGCAGCACTGAGAGAAGTACAGCAGCAGAGAAGGTGTGACATGATGTTGAGCAGATCTGCTTTATGTGTCAGGTACTTAGATGGACGCCTTCCAAATGCTGTGCAAGTGTTGACCGTGCGTCAGTCTGTGAGGTACTCACATATGCAGAAAAACTCCTGTGGCTTTAAAAGCAGGGCACACAGTCTAACTAATGGTGTCAACCAATTAGGAAATGACTTCCCAAACTCTAAAAGCATCCAGGAGTCTGTGTGGCGTACCTGTATAGGACTGTGTATGTGTGAAGCTTAGTGATTTTGGTTACCGTATTTCTAACAAGCAAGTCACATCTGATTACAGATATAGTGATCATACATATTTACAACATATTTACCTATCTGACTATGTTCCTGTTATTTCACATCGTTTCTATCAACCAGTCACAGCCTATTGTGTTAGGGTAAGTGATGTGATTGGTTGAAGGAGTTGTTGCAGGAAAATTAAAGATGTCCTGCTTTTGTTAATTTGTATTGAAGTTATGAGTCTTTTAATTATCTACAAAGTATAAGTACAAGAGTACAAGAGTGTAAGTGAGTGATTGATATATAGCAACACAAACTGTTCTGCACATATATAAAGTACATTGCGATGCATACGATGCAAAAATAATCAATTTACAACAGAAATCTAGTTAATCATGCTGTTGCTCTGCAGTCTTCACATGATGCCTGTTTCTTTTGGTTCTTCATCACACTAAAGCTGAAACCACACTGAGATTTAACGCTCTTCCTCAACTCTTCTGTGTTAAACAGCAGTGATGGTATCGATGCACGTACACTGTTGTTTCAGTCTAAACTACTCTAGATAATGGGAGTCATATTTACGGCCATCTCTCACGGATGCTTCAATCAAAATGAGATTACAGCGCAGCCTTTGAACAGCTGCTGTTCTGGGTGATTATGGAGGCCAGATTTGAACACTCGTCTTATCATGATAAATGAAAATTCTGTCACATGCATCACCACAACAACAAGTTACTGACACAGGATGTGAACGAGGACTGATGTGTCTGTGTTGCTCTTGTAATAACTCTGCTGTTTCTCTGAGACACAAGCGAGATGAAATGGAGAACAAACAGAGGCTTCTACTTCTCACACAGTAAGCTTGCCTGTGTCCTGCCCTGAGGTTCACTGGCGATATGAAGCTACCAGGAGAGTCAGGAGAAACAGAGCATTTCTCATAAAGATTTTTGTTCCCACAACCCTCAAACTAAAACATGTTTATCTGGGGGATGATGAAAAACTCATTCAATTACACTGAAGGAAGAACCAATAGATCAAAGAGACAGGGGGGCGGAGCTTTTCTGACATGGACCTGTAAGCCACCACCCAGAACCTTCTAGCAGAGACACAGAAACACTCTTGTCACACTCGTTTGTTTTACACAGACAACAATCACTTATAACTTTCTCAGAAAGTGTAAACATCTATTTGAGAACCACACATTCTATCCTTTATATTTCTATTGTATATTTCAACTGTATTCTATTGTCTATTGTCTATTAAAGAGAAACATGTAGATGAAAGTCATACTGAGTGAAACTTGATATTTGATCATTTCATGGTTTGTGCTTCTGCTTCACTGTAGCTCATTGTCATAACACAATATTTGTTTTATGTGGCTCCGTTAGAGACCCTCAGCCAAGAAGCCATTAAAAGCAAATGAGTCACAAGTCTCTGAGCTGGAGAAGAGCTGCTAAAAACAGGGGCAGGTTAGCGCACTGTTTTCCAGCATCCATAAACAGATGTTTGGCTATCAAGCACACTGCCCTCGAACCCGTTCCTGGAAATGACGCCTACAGGGTCTGTTCTGATACCTGCTGCATAACAACACGTGGAGGTGCGTGTGGCTTCGGTGAAGGACTTGTCTGCTATTAGAAGAGCTCAACACCTGCAGTGGCCACTGAGTCACCACGACTGCAGCCGATCCGCTCATGAATAATTCAGCAGCTCATTATCTGGAGTCATTTGCCTACAGGCTATCCTCCATGTCACATTCAAAAATAGCTCTGTTTGTACAGTCCGCTGATGTATGGAGATTACAGCCCATTTGGAAGTACATTAAATGGGTATTTTGGTTGGCTGGGTGTTCATCTGGAGTTAAAGTCTCGTGCTGCATATCTGAGCAGCTGACAGATTAACATTTCAGGCGAGAGTTGGACCTGGAATTTTACTGGCGATGGCTGCAAGGCGAACATTATCAAAACATAAGCATTAGGCATCGACCATATGCTAAAAACACAAACAGTTAAATGAATGTGAGTAAATATTGTCAGATAGCTGAGATCATTGCATGAGGATTTTTGTGAAAGAAAAACTGCTCTAATTTAAAACTGCATGGATCCATTTCACGGTCTGTGACTAAAGAAATTCTGACTCAATGTTTCTAAATATAAATAAATAAATCAACATTTCCAAATATACACAATTATAATGAAATCTAAAGAAAAGAACTTCAGAACTTCTCCATGATTTTAACCAAAGAAGTTTGAGCATAAAAACATGCGACTTAATGTGATTATCACAGTTCCTGGGTAATGTTAAATTTGACCTCAGAGGTAATCAAGAGGCATGTAATATAAACTTTTTAAACAGCTGTATGTCACTTTATATAATGTGTATGTTTAATTGCATGTGTGACTGTCATTGGAAAAATGAAAAGTATATGTTTCCTGTTTGTGAAACTGCTAAATCTGGATTTGAACAAACCTTATGTTATGTATCCACTCAGCATTCTTTATAAAAGTAGAGATAGTTTGAGTATTAACTTTTAATCTGTAATCAGTTATTAATGGAATCTTCAAATCTATCTCCAAAAATCTACAATAAAGCTGTAGATCCACATCCCTGCAGATTTATGACACATTAAAGAGTTTTACAGTCTCACAACCGTCTGTGTGTGTGCGGCTCTGCCAAAATACAGAGACTATCTTCTAATTCATGGGGCTATTAGCACCCCGTCATTCAAAACATTGATCAGCTTTGCTGATTCACAAATATAAGATAAAAGCCTGTCTTAAAGTTTGTGATAACAGAGAGAAGTTTTCACTGTCTCAGTGTTTAGACCATTAAGCCCTTGTTAGTGTTTATAATCCTGTGTGTGATTTACTGATTCATGCCATTCATGAGAAGTGGAAGTCACATAAATTCAGCCAATCAGATTGAGGCTTACTGTTCTGATAAAGTGCCAGTGTTGTGTTTAATGTGTGTCTGAGTTTAATACTACAGAGAGTTACTGATGCAGAAACGATTTAAATACACATGCAAACATTGCTCACTGGTCTCCCGCTGTCGGCTTTCTAGTGGTCATGATGCGCTTATTTGATGAGCTGTAATGAAAGGACAGAGGAAATGTGACAGAATGTTCAGAGAAACTCTACAATCATCTGAGACAATCAGGAGCTGCAATGAACAACTGACTTACTGAAAATGACCTGCAGGAAAACTGCCTGTTATCTCTAAATCTAACTCAGTGTGACATCAATCCAACAGCCAATGACCTTTCAGCCAGCGCTCATGTTTTACATAGAGCCGGATTATTTCTGTTTAACAGGGAAGATTAACACACACACTCACACACACGCACATACACACATACACACACACGCACACACACACACACACACACACACACACACACACACTTGGACAGCCAATCAGAGATGTGCTGAGGTGGTGTAACTGATCTGCTTGCCAATGGGTGATTTTGCAAAGTCAATGTTGAAAACCTGAACTTGAATTTACATATTTATAAACTGCACATGTGAGCATTTTTTAAAGAAAAATGGCAAGGGTTTATTTTCCTGTTCTTGTTTTATTCTGAGGTGCTTTACGCTGAAAATCCTTTTTCCGAGATCCTATGTGTAAGACAAAACTCCAGCAGAATGCTTATGAAATCCTGGAATCCATATTAAACTATGACATCAAAAATTTAACAGGGCCCATTTAAGAGAAGTAGCTGGGCATGCAGGAAACAATATAAGATTTAATAATATATGTGTTTAGAGACACAGGCGAGTTACTGAAGTGATTTCATTTTCATACAGGTGTGCTGCTTAAGTTAGAAATAGAGATTGAATTAGTAAAATAGATGTAAATTCTCTCAGACCAAAATAAAGTTTAAGCTGCCCTTTAATTTTCCAAATGAATGTAACTAAACATCAATATTTGATGTCTATAGATTAATATTTATGTGATTCATTTTCTTGTTTATTTACACTGATGCATCATTGTAATATCATACAAGACTCTTATTTATTTTGGCTGTGATAAGCGTTCATCTCAACCTTTTTAACACGTTACAGTGTAAATTTCACAGCTTCCCAATTTTCTGTTTCAATTTAAAAGGCTTCTAACTTTCGACTTCCTTTTACGACACGTCAGAGTTCACACGTGAGATTTCAAGAGTGTATGTGACAATATTCACAACGGCCGTATGCTTGTGAACACACGCACAAGCTCTTTCACCAGAAATAAACTCCCACACTTTGTAGGAAAGAAACGTCTGTACCAGAGTAATAGTCTGCTTTTACTAACTCCACTGAGTGCTGGGTGTCATGCTTTCCATTTCACTTCCATGTTGCCATGGAAACCATGCACACGGCCATTAAATACTGTACCTACTAAAAGACCCCTAATGAAAGAACAGATTTAAAGGAAAGACCAGCATTGGCACACAGCAGGGCTGGCAGTTCTCCACACAGTGACCATTTAAAGATGATCTTGATCTGTGTGTTGCTGTTTGAGAAAGACTATTGTTTGATTGCTGTTTTGTTGTCTAGCATATGTTCAGATTAGGCTCATTTAAAACACAACAATAATTAACAGAGAAAAAACTAATATTTTCTCTGTCAGAGACTTGACAGCTGATAGCTTGTGTTTTCTGTAGATTTTAACTTTTTAAACAATAATTTAATTGTCAAACTCTTGGTGTACAACAGCATCACCCATAATCCCCAACATCAGCCAATCAGAGGCGACGCTGTTACCAAGAAACAAGAAACATGTCCACAGGACTTTCAAAGGCTCTGACTGACGCTTCCAGACAACTTATATATTTGTTTCAATTACATTTGTTTCACAATTACAGTATTTTAGATTAATAATAAATGAAATAATGTTCAGTCAGTTGTTTAACTGGAGACCTAATTGTTTAAGTGGGTCAGTGGGAGAGTCAGAAGACTTCATTACATCTGTCAGTGAACTCAGTTTACCACACATTACACAGTCAGGCAGGGGACGTGAACTGGAGGTAGTCGTCTGTGGAAAAAAAACAACAAATATTTTTAGTACCATTGAGAATGTCTATAGTCATGCCAATTGCTAACGTCTATGCTAGTGGTTAAACCTCTGAGCTGAAAGTTTGTAGGTTTGTACCCTGGATAAGGTGATCAACCACGTGCCCTTGTGCAGGATACTTAAAGTGGTTTTCTCAGGGCATTTCATCCCTTCTGTAAGCCGTTTAAGTCCCTTTAAATTAAATCCTCTTTTAAATTATTGCTTACATTACAGCTAAGGAAAAAATGTGGGCGCCCCCTTTTTATTAATAGGTTTGACGAGACGCCTCATTCTAGCGAAGACAAATTTTAATGCGGCAGCGTACACTGAGGTCCTACAACATTGTGTGTGTTCAACCATAAAGAAATGATTTATTGAATCTCCTGCAGAATTAACGGATCGGCCTGCACAAATCCAGACGTGGACTTCACAGAACACCTACAGGTCCAGACTCCATCATCCAACATCAGTCTGACTTCACATCACGGCTCTGCCTCTACGTTCTTACAGCCAGAGGAGCGACATTCAGAAAACTGGGACCTGTTTAGAGAGAGGAAACTTCACTCAAGGGCGGTGACTGTTCAGAGTTCAGACATGTTCAGAGTAAGCTCATGCTTGTTTGCTTCACAGCACACTCATCACCTGCATTTCTGTGCACTTTAAGTCAAGGTTGTCTCATGACTAAATTAAATGCTCTTACTCTCTCTTTTATAAGGTAAAAAACATATTTACACACGTTGCCTTTCATGGACTTTTTCCCAGAAGGTTGTGCTCTCAAATACATGTTTATGTTTGCTCTCAATCTGAGGTGATGTATTACCAGTTCTGATGTGTTTCACTACTCCAAAAATCAGTCTTACTAAATCATGCCGGTACAGATTGTAAATGAGAAACAGTTTTTCATGGGCTAGAAGGTCAAACCTGTACCTGCAGCAGCATGAAATACAAAATCTCTATTAAAAAGAGGTACACAATTTATTATTTTAATGTTATAAATCAATCATGCTGTAATAAATTCATGCTCATTCTCTTGCCTGATCAGCAGCTTTTAAACGTTGAATAAATGCTGCAGGGCTTCATTGAGAGAACGTTTCTCTGCAGGGTAACGTGACTTTTAGTTAAATACTGAACGAGATGCATGGCTATATCTGCATCTTATCAGCATACGCTAATTAACTAGTTTCATTCAGGCAGCAGTTAACACTGCTAATCTGCTCAGTTAAATGATCTGAGAATCAGGCAGCACCAGGAGTCATGCCTTGTCTGACATCATTAACAATCCCACACTTCTCATTTGAGTCAGCTGGTCAATTTTAACACTTCAAATATGGTGAAAAAGATTCTCTCTTCTGCTAATCTCTCCACAAATGACAGATGCAGCATCTATGCTGAATTTTCAGGAGATGCATCAGAGCTTTACGTGAGGAACAAACACAAAGCAGAATTATTCATTAAAGATCTTATACTCCTGAAAAATCATCTGATTTTCTTTAAATATCTGCAGTTACATTTTATTATCCCAAAAATCATCATAACTTCTCCAGCAACAACACTGGAATGTCTGAGCGAATACAGGAGCAGGTTTTCAGGAGTAGAAGATCTTTAAAGAATAATTCTGCTTTGGGTTTGTTCCTCACATAAAGCTCTAATGTATCTCCTGAAAATTCAGCATAGATGCTGCATCTGTCATTTCTGGAAAGAACAAATCAATATTAGAAAGAGCAACTTGTGCAAAATAAAAGAAAGCTGATGTTCTACAGGAAACAGAAGGACGTGAGATTTAGAAATGAATGATACATTTGACTTGTAATGTTCAGTCTTGAGTAAACTAACCGATCATAAGCTGCAGCACATGTGACGTCTGCTGGTGTTGGGTAAAGTCAGTGATGTTGTCTTTGGCACAGAATGACCATCATTTTTTTCTTTAGTTTCCTTCTTGGAACAGATGAAGATATAACAGCCCACAATACATTGAAAATAAATGTAACATTTTATTGTTGTAGCAATTGCATGTGTTTATGAATTGAAGGCAGACAGCAGAGTTATCACAAGGGTAGCCAAGCGTACAAGCTTACAGGGGCAATACAGAGAATAAACGGCCTGCTTCAGTTGCCCTGTCTAATGATGCTAACATATGCCACACCGCTGGACAAACAGGAGAACTGAGACTGAAGAGGGTAATTAAAGTTACGTTGTTCCTGCTCAGATACGCTAAATGCCACTTACAGGTGTAAAGGTGTGAAGAGTTAAACATGTTAAAAAGACACATCAAAAGTCTTTGATTTAAAGGCTCATGTCTAAATTAGTTGAGGATGTATTTAGTCAATGAACAGTATGAGTTCTTTTATAAATGTAACATTTCCTTTCTATTTCTTGAAATAGCCTATAAAAATCTCTGTTTTGAAGGAAAATCCAAAGGGACAAATTCTTCACAGCATCTTCTTCAGAGTGAAACCTGCATCTTCTGGCTCTCGTTGCCTAGCAACAGTGGTAAACATCTGCCTCCAGCCCTCGCTGTGGTACAGCCACAGACAACACAAATGTCCTGCGGTAAAAAGACCTGCAGCTTTTTGCGGGATTTTGTTGAATTTTTCATGCTACGCTCGATGTAATAAATAATTGCGACTCTAAATGTATCTGATGTTTTTTGTGGTGGTATAATGCGAGTAATGGAGCGTACTGTTAACTCGTTGCATTATGTATGCTATTATGCAGCATTATACTGTGCCAAGTGCACCGAGATCACGCAAAATTTTATAATTCATACAATGCTGTGACTAAAAATATCTGAATGCATTTGTAGCTGTAGCAACTTCTACATCTGTAGGTATTCTACAAGGAATTCTGTACATCTGTACATTGTTTGCATCGAATCAGCAATATGCAAAAGGTATGTTTGTATCTCTATTTATGGTTGTATCTTCTTAATCTGACAAAAACATCCTGGGAGGTGAAAACTGGGCTATTTATTTGAGATACAGTCAGACACATTTTAATAGAGCAGCTGTACTGAAGCAGTGGATGTCCTGTGCTTGTCCTACAAGATGTCCTACAGCAGAAACCTTCTCAAACTCTTATGGTTCAGGCTCTTAGTCACCAATTCGACCCTCTGATCTCTAACTTTCCCACAATGCACTGCTCTGCCCCACTGTACTGGGAACTGTGCTGGACCCCTACAGTGTGCAGTTTCCCTCCAGTCACTGCTGAAGAAACAGCTCACCGGCCCTCCTCAGCGCCTCCTCAGATCCAGCAGAGACCTGGGAACATGTCATCAAAATATAAAGGAGGAAAGTAAAGTGGGAACAAGATGTGAAGATAGAGAACAGACGATATGTTTCAGACTGAACCGATGTGAGGGTGAGTACGATCACACACACACTGACAGTTTCCATACAGAGTCTCTTTTGTTAGCAGTTTTATTGTGTTTCTCACAGATGTGAAGTGAACTTCAAAAAATTACATCCAGGTCACAACTCAGCTTATACTGAAAAATGTATTTTGTTCAATTTTAGACCCAGTAAGATTTGTTTAATCTAATGTTTTCATGACAATTGATACATTTGCCTCCCCAAAATCGCATTACTGTAACGCATCCGAACGTTTATTTAAAGCGTTTTCATAATTACACTGTTAATTCTGTGTAATGTATTCCAGTTTCTGTATTACTAATACTATGAATCACCTCAATATATAGAAAACAGATGCCTAATTATTATTCTTATTAAAATAATGTTAAGAATTATTATGCTGCTAAAAATATTCATGCTAAGCAGGTTGTTATTTCATCCAATAATTTCTTTCTTTGGGTTTCGGTGTGAAACGTGACCCAGATTCCTGACAGGTTTTGTGACATGATGTCTTTTCAAACTCCTGTTCTAACAATAATGGTGCAGCTTTACTGTCTCTCAAAAATCACTTCAGTCACAAGAGTTCATGTTTATATGTCATCAGGGTATGAAGTGATTCTCCTGAGGCGAATCCTGCTCAATGCCTTTCATCTCTCTCTCTCTGTCTCTCTTTCTTTCCCAATTCCTGTAAAACATCACTCTCTCTCTTTCCCTCTTTCTTTCTGTTTTGATTTTATTATTTTGAATGTCCTGCAGATTATGGCTTATAATAGATAATATAATATATATTATAATAGATATCTTTCATTGCAGTTCTTGTTGTATACTCATACTTGTACACTGATAGTATACTTTTCCCTTTTATTTAGAATTATACATAGAATTATTTGGGCAATTATACATATGGAAATAAAGTGCAAAACGTATCGTGAGCATGTCTGATCTAAACAGTTATAATCAGCATCTGCTGTCTGGCTAACAAAACTCAAGACAAAACTTTACCTAAGCAGGGACCATATCTTGAGTGAGCAACACCCAGAACATAGCATCTGTGAGATACACAATTACACAAAATTCTTGGTTATTTTAAATGTTGTTAATCTGACAAAGCCAAATTATGAAATAAGTGTGTTTTCAAATGTCACATATTTGAGATACAATAACAGTTTATCTCCCAGACGACTGACTGCAAACCAATCACACATTAATATGTTTACAGACTAGTTCTGCTTTGTCTTTAACCAGCCATTTTTCTGTCTTTAATGATTGATGAGATTGATGAATTAACCGGGTTAATCAATCAAACAGCAGCTTCTGGAGACGATATGAGACGCCACCGTTCAGTCGTGTGTTACAATACGTCCCTGTTATTCATTTTTAATGCTCATGTTATTATGTTCATTAAAATGTGATTAGTTCAGTTGAGCGGAGCTGTAATAGGAAAATTATAAATGTTACGAGTGGCCATATTTCTGCTGGTGTCAGTAAAGTAAGTGAGAAAAGAAAATAAATCCAGCACAACATTTATTGATGATATTTAATCTGGATGTTTATAATGAGAGACAATTATTGGCTGAATGATGTGATGCACATATCAGAAATACTGCTCAGTTTACATAGTAAACACAGTTTTTGTCTTTCTGATGACTTATTGAACCATCGGTAAGACAACATCCTTATTGATTGTGGATTTAAAAGCATTTCCTGAACCCTTCAGCTTCACAAACTAATTCTCAGTCAAAACACAAACGTTTCCAGAAAACAAAGATCCAGTTTTGCTGATATGATGCAACTGTGTATAAAAAAATACAAAAACGTTTTCATAAAAGGCTGTGATAAAATCAAGGCTTTGTAAATGTTCTTTTCATTCCAATAGCACAAAAACATTGTCATTCAGTAAATGCAATAATAACATGTTTCAGGAAGACAATTTACAGAGACAAAGTTGGAAATGAGTTTAAAGTCCAGCGTTAAAGCTCTAGATTTTCTAAAGCCATTTTCAAACATTGTCTTAATCTTCAAACTTCTCGCTGGGTAATCAACAAACATTTCTATGAAAAGATGATCCAGGTTTAGTGACGCGACGCAAGAACGCACACAATGCGAATCCCTCACGAAAGCAAAGACTTCATTAAGGCTTCTTTGGGTTTATAACTGATATCCTGCATGTTTCCTCAGTGTGTGAAGCGTGTTAAACAGATACAGCCATCAGTAGATTTAATAATGGAAAGATCCACTGGGCACTGAGAAGCTCGTGCCATGAAAGACAATAGAGCTGCAATGCTGCTTAACAGCAATTACTGAGGGTTTGTAAATGGTGCTAATTAAACTGAACATGTTCCCCCAAGACGTCTTGTTGAACACCTGCCCGAAACGACACAATCAGCGCTTGTGCCTGTCGTTCCACCCCGAGACGCAACCCTTCGCTCCTCCTAATTACATAATGTGCTGATTCAAACCCTTCTGATTATCCCCCTGGAATCCAGCGCATCAGTCCATGATTTGTCAGTGGAGTACTCAGCTGTGAGAGTGTAACTGGGCATCTCAATGTGTTTCCTTAATGGTGCTCTGATCCCTCTGAACTTCTGTAACTACAGCTTTTCAGAGGCTGTTTACAGAAAACACGCTGCAGATATGAGCCCAGCGTCTGAGCGTGAACAATTTTTAATCAAAGAGCGTTTCAGGAACGTCTGATGCTGGGAGTCAGGTGTGAAATATAACAGCAGTTTAAATGGACAGCGCTAACACTGCACACACACAAACACACACAAACACAACCAAGCGTAAATGAACAGAAATATTAATGTCACGTCATCTATTGACCCGTGTGTTCCTGTGTTTTCTGTTGACATCTGTTCTACTGTATGTCACATGAATTTGCTGTACTGCAGTCTTTTGCTGTCAGCTGTTTGCATTTGCATTTTAATTTCAGAACAATATCATACAGTACCTCTGTTAGTAAGTCAATAATCCCAAACAGATGGACTTCACAAAGCCTGTTGTGACATGTCTGAGTCATGTCTCCCCCAGATATCACCGATACGTTTTTATATTTTTGGAAAAATAAAGAACATTATGATATTTTGTATTAGAACATTATTTTTATATCAACTCTTATTATTGTACTGCAAAAAATATCTGTATTATTATAGTATTTTTATAATGCACTGTGCTGTATGTCTGTGAAAAATACAGTACTCATAAAAATAATGCACTGCTCACACTCGTGTGCAAAGTTAAACTACAACAATGTATTGTGCAAAAAACAGAAGACAGTGAAGAAATGAGATGTAAAGCAGTACATGCGTGATTTCATTCAGCTGTGTCTGTACCATTCCTGCAGTTATGATGATGTTTGTGTGATGTCTCACCTCGGTTTGCTGCAGAACAAACTTCATTCATGAGACTGAAGACTCTGGCTCTTTCTGTAAATACTGACACTTCTGAGTGGATGGTCAGATGAATCTATTGCCTCAGCAGGAAATCCTTTTCTCTCTGAAGTCACAGCGTGCCTCTGATGTCAGTATTAATCCCCCAACACACACACTTCACTCACACACACACTTCACACATAAAAACATCCGGCTTGCCTGAAATTAGAACACAATGCATTTAGAAACAATCTTCAAGAGCTGTGCGTGTGGAGACAGACAGACAGACAGACAGACAGACAGACAGAAAAAATGGATGGAGGAATAGATGGATAGACTGACAGACAGAAAGGTACACAGACAGAATGAATAGATTAAAGAATTAATGGATGGGAAGACAAACGCACAGACATTAATGACAGATAAACAGACAGAAGCTGATATCAGTTGATGAAATTCATGTTGTTTGTATTATTTTCATGTTGTAAGTTACAGTCTGAGATATTAGAGCATGAAGAGAACAGGAGTTCATTACTGGGAGATGAACGGCAGGCTGCTCATCATGTCTGCATGCAGTGACAGAGAAGATCAATCTCCAATTATGAGCTCAGTTTTAAAAGAGACGCTGCAGGAGATCTTTATGCGTTTGTCTTCAAACCTCTGCAAGGGGAAGTAAAACATGAAAGATTCCCTCAGGTGCCCGCAGACAGTGTTGTTTACCTGCGTGAGTTTTCTGCTTCGTTTTAGCAGCTGATTTAATAAGAAAGGACTTTACAAATCAAGTAACGTGTCAAGCACAACCTAAAAATGAAATACTGCAGAGGTTCAGCTGCAAATCTCTCAGCTCTGAATGTTGCAGCAGTCTGCTGCAGTCAGGAATACTGTACTGTACTCTGCAAAATACAGTATTGATCCATCAATGCAATCCAGACACCTAAACTGAGTGTTTAAAATGGCAGCAGTGTGTTGAAGTGTCTGGAGGAACGCCCGCTATAATGCTCCTCTTCATCATCTGATGAATAACTGCTGTGACCCCTGAGACTCACACAACTCCATTTCCTGCTCATGTTAAACTGTGGCAGTAGCGCATCATTAATTGCTGCAGGCAAACAGCTCATTCTGCTGGAAGCTTGATTAAATGGCAGGTTTGCACTTTACAGTAAGTTCTCATTCATTTACACAATAATTCATTAGCTAACAATGTGCAGTATATCTGTCCAGCTTCATCAATCATTGTTCATTAATCGCTGTTGATTTCATTTAAAACAATACTGTACGAGTGTTCAACTTTTCATTTAAAAAATGTATTAGCAGATGATACAGTTAAAATCAATAAATGCTGTATGCTGTACAGTGATGTGGACTGTACTGTGACCACAACAGTCAAAAGTCAGACTCTGCAAGACTGTCAACCTCTCTGGAGTTCGATCTTGAACTTTGGCTCTGTTGTCCAATAGCAAAACAGAAGTCCTCAGCCTCTCTCACCAGCACTTATAGCAGCTTTAAAAGTGTCGACCGGGCGAGAGTTTATATTCTAAACAGGTGCACAAACTCTCAAACTGAAGAGGGAGTGAGAGACGAATGACAGACTGGAGTGATGCCATATTAGTCAGCATGTAAGATTGATGTAATCTCAGCTCTCTGAAGCTCGTGCTTCACAGAGAAGAGCGACTCTGCCAGAGGTTTGATATCAGGGGTGTTTCAAACGGCTGACTAAAAACATTTCAGCGTAATGAGGCACTTGGGCAGGACCGGCACTGAAATGATGCCTGAATCAAACAGGCAGCAAAGAGAGAGAAAGAAAAAGCTGTACGTAGAGAAAACAAAGACAGAACAGATGAGATTAAACTGCTGCTGTCCGCTGACCTGTGTGTCTCCTCACATTACTCCACCATCTCCTTAACTCTCTGTTCCTGTGTTTAATAAAACGTAAGAATTAAAACACAGTGGAGACGATGCACAGGGTGCATTACGGGTTCAGAGTTATTGAATGTTTGGAGCCCACCAGTCGATCTGTCTGCCGCTCCAGAGGTTACAGGTGAAGTGAGTAATCTCTGCACCATTAACACTGTCTGTCTGTCTGACAATACTGACTGTTACAAATACCTCCACTGCAGAAGCATCTGCCCAGCTGGGGGCAATTGTAAAGATATAAAACTGTATTCATCCTTTCAATTTCCAACAAGTCAACCAAAAAGAATAATTTCTTTAATAGTGACAGATAACATGAATACATACATGAAGCAAATTATTTTAGCTGTCAGAAATAATGTGCAAATATTAAGCCTGAGAGCCTGAGCTAAATCACCATGATCTGAAATATCAAAGAAACATTATTTTAATTCTATATCACGATCTGTCTCATTTCCTCAGGTAATGAGAATTTTATTAAGCGTATGCTGAGAAAGTCAGATTATATGTCACTATAAATGAATGTCTGAATAACAGATACATGTTAATACCACTGTTATGTTCAGCTACACTGGAACACACATATGGTTTATAATCAGATCTATGTGGAAGTACAGTGTAGAGATGTTTACAGACAGACAGAAACAGACCAGCAATTAAAGTGATAAATCACAGAACTATTGGGTGCTATTGGGAGGTGCAAGTGTGAAACGGCAATACAGATAAATAACATTATTATCTTATTTCACACCAACCTGTGGACATTGTTAACCTATACACACAGCACACACAGAAAAGCCTTCCACAGAGTCTAACTCTTAGGAAATGTTTTACAGGCTAAAATAAGGTTAATATCTATTTTAGATAATCTTCACTTTTAAATAAAAACACAAGCTATTTGTGGAAAAGAGAGAGAGAACATTTTGTGAACCTCTGTAACAGTGAGGCAATCAGCAGTCACTCATTTCTTATTTTATAACCATTAATATACTAAGTGATGAAGTATTTGAGAACACAGAGAAAGTTTTAAGATTAACAAAATAAACATTCAGCATCGTTCATAGTTCATTTCTGCTCTGTCAGCCAATCACAGCACACAGGAACTCACTTCCTGTGGATTTGTCACATTTTCAGTGATTGGCTGACAGAGAGCAACATGCACACTGTGTACCGTACCTCAGGCCAGACGTAATGGTCAGTGAGATCAACAGGAATGGGCGACTCTCCTCAGGTAAAAAACTCCAGGGTCCTGACAGCCAATCCGTGAAGTGTCTTAAAATAGCAGTCTTAAAGCTACAGTAGCAAAAAAAGAGACAGAGTCAAAGAGAGGAAGGAAAATGGCAGCTGAAAACATACAGCAGAAAAGAAAAACATTATGAGGTAATCTCAAAGGGCAAAAAAAATCAATGATGTAGACTGTGATATGGCCCCTTTAAATTTCATGCCTTTCTCCCATTACAGCTGAACCCGTTCATACATCTTCTCTGGCTGTGAAACATGCCTCTGGGCTGACTGCTACTTTTGTGTTGTTTGTCAGTTTGTTGAAAGAGAGACTCTGTGTCTCTCTCCTCTCTTTTTGTCTTTCTCAAGCTTTCTGTCACACCAATGATAGCCTGTCAGAACCCAGCGTGACACTGACCCACCTGTCAGCCCGAGTCCTGGATAATCCACTGGACCGAACCATGAGTTTCACTTACTGCAGACCATCAACACAGATGAGGAGATTCTGGAAGAAAAATTCACCTATTGTTAGAGATGATGAGGAAATAATAAGACAATCTCCTTGGCAACAGTGTTGGGATTTTAGGAGCTAATTTTAAAGCTTTGGGAGAGAGGAGGATATGAATTCTAATCCTAAACTGTGAATAATGGGAATACAGAAGACTGAAACACTACAGGGTCTTACATGTGATTTTTTTCTGTTTTGTTTGGTGTGATAATGGGGACATGAAAGTTTACTGTGTCTATTTACTTTAGTCATCAAGGTTTTCTCGTGTGCTGTTATAATTCTTTCTTCTGTAAAACACAAAATGAGATCTTGAGGGCCATTAATAATGACAAGCAACAAAAAACCATCACAAGTAGTCTATAATCACCCGCCAGCTACATTTGAGTATGAAATGATTTTGTTCTTTTTTGGTCTTGGCAGAGCATTTATTGATATAATATGCAAAACAGAGACATTTTGACTTTCAGTTTAAGATCTTTTGTGTTTAACAGATGAACAAAACCGGCTTGAGCTCACGAGGGTGAGTAAATTAATTTTCATGTTTGAGTGAGTTATTGCTTCAACATTATACACTCCAAATCATGAGATGCACGACTGAACGCCTGGCGGTAAACATGAGGGCAGACCCCGGCCGGGGCTTCTGGAGGGCAAATGGAAGCAAGGGGTCATTTCCAGTGAAGTGGGAGGTAATTTTGTCCAGGCCCCTTACTAGTGGATGAGTGAGCGACCAGGGGCAAAGCTCTGATTGGCCTGGGAATAAATGCAAACGGAAAAGCTGACAATCATACAAGAAATAGCAGACAAACACGGCCACTCAGAACGAGCCGCACACGGAGAGCCACGAAAACAGCCGAGACTTCACAACCACTGCTGCTTGAATGATACTGACAACTGCTCAAAGACAAAACATCACACACACAAGCACACACACACAAACACACACAAGCACACACAAACAAACACAAGCACACACACCCAAACACACACAAGCACACACACCCAAACACACAAGCACACACACCAACACACACACCCAAACACACACAAGCACACACAAACAAACACACACACAAACACACACAAGCACACACACACAAACACACACACAAACACACACAAGCACACACACACAAACACACACAAGGACACACGGGCTCTGGATGTGACTGAGTGCCCTCATTGCCTCATGCTCTATGAGGCGTGTGCAGAAACCAGTTCACACACATGAACCCGGCCGGTCACTCACAACACTTCACTGCTGTACACACATCACGTGTTTTCTGACACGCATCACATGTTCTCTGACACACTGCTGGCCAGACAGGACAGGAAACAGAAGAGAAAATAACTCAATCAAAGGTGATTGTATAAGCAAACACAGAACAGCTCTTCATAAAGAGTCTCAGTTCATTCATATCACAGCATCACCACAGATGTCCACAAACACCAAGAGCTTATCCTCTGTTATATTAGAGGTTATTTTAAATGAAAAAATATATGTAAACAAACAACATTTAGACATAATGGAGTTCTTAAATGTTTTTAGACATAAACCATGTCAGTTGTTCTTCCAACAACTGACCATCAATCAAAGATATGGGGCTATGAAATGTAAGGAGTACGTTAGAGAATGGATTGATTTGCTCAGATTTTTAATAAAACATGCTCAATGTTGTACTCAGTGACATTTAATTGCAGCCTTTGGCATCTCCACGAATCAGAGCACAGCCATTGAGACGCTGTTGAGACACTGTTGAGATCTCTCCAAACTTTCAATTACTCTCCAACAGAGATCTGCAGCAAATGACTGTTGAACAGCGGCGCTTGACTGCTCAACCTGCCACCCTGATCTCAGACTGCAACTCTCCACTGTAGAAAGAGACACAAAAGACAGTTAACAGAATACAGTCTGTCTGTCTTCAAAGAATGTTTTAATGAATGTTTCAGACAGGAAACATGAGCCACAGATTTATAGAGGAGAAACGTGTCTTTGGTGAAGGAGTTTTAAATTCAGGAGGAGCGTCACACTGTCAGCCTGTGATGAGTTAGAACTGAAACACTGCCCTGACTGACCCTTCATTTGTTCCTCTCATTAGTTTGTGTGGCACACAGTTTCACTGGTAATCTCCTCATCTTTAATCTACTAACATCTGTAGAAGCTACAAAGCAGGAACATGCAATCCTTCAAAACTTATTGCAAGTCCCATAATGGCTCCTTGTTTCAGATAGGCCCTTCATATTTTATTATCTAATGCAATAACATTCATATATCATGTCCAAACATGTTTTGAGGCTCACCCATTCAACATGAAACATTAAGAACTTCTAATACATCCAAAAAGAACTATAAAACCACTCAAGAACCTCATAGTGAGTGTTCTCCACAGGAAGAGATGGTTTCGAGAAGAACCACTGAAGCATGGTCAGCATCAGCTTGACATCAGCTTCAGGAGAATGAATTAGTAATTGGTTGTCAACCTCTATGTCAAACTGTTTTCTTAAGGGTTAATTAGTAACAATCCCATAAAACCTGCATGTTAATTCAGTGGCAGTGATTCCTGTATCACACCAGTCACTGGTTGCTCATATTTACATCATCAACAGAGAGGGAGAGGGATTTAAACAATTGTTCATTGTTAGTTAAACACTAA
>JBAJNP010009341.1:0-18340 GCA_036877545.1 Yasuhikotakia modesta
TAACTCATGTGAGAAGTTACAATAGCCAAACTTCTTGATGTCTTAAGCTTCTGATCACATTAGTTGTTTCCTAAACCTAGTGAGCATAAATGAGCAGCTGTTTTCTTAGGGAATTAACTCCCAATTGATTGCAAAAAAGCTGTTAGCCTGTTGCCAGGAGCAGTGAAGCCCAATATTCGGTAAAACAAAACAAATGACACTGAGCTATTATTATTAAAACTTTAGAGATTTGAATAGTGCCTAAATGGATGCACTTGTATTTATGTCTAGTAAATATATACTTCACCATTGCCAAAAGGTTTAATGTTTTATCTGCCAAGGAAAGTTACACCCCAAAAAATGTAAATACAGCACAGAAATGCAGAATGTAGAAGTTTGCTTCATTATTAAAGCAAATGCTTCCATCAAAAGAGAATGAGAAAAATATTCCATTTGTCATAATAACCCAAGGCCCTCCACAATGTCTTGACACTGGGAGAATATTCTAAACAAAATAAAGTTATAGAAAATCAAAGTAGTCTAAAATGCTTCAGGTCTGGACCTCCAGGGCTGTGTCACATCCTTAACCGAAGCTTTTGGGACTGAAGTCAAGGCAGTGTCCTTGCCTGGGGTGACTGTTAACATTTGGATATGTTAGTGGTGCCTGGGGTGGCCACAGAATGCACTACTCTCAGCGTGTAAGCAAGTGTGTCTTTGGGATGATGGGGGCAGATCTGTCACTCAGGTTGAAGGTCAGCTAAGATCAGCTGATATCACAAGCCTGCAGCTGTAAGCAACATCTGGGTTAGTGTAACCCACAGCAACGCAAAGCCCCCTGGCCTGTCCCCTCCCACACCAAAGAGACTTCAGCTACAGCACTCTATCACCCCCCTAAGGCTACAAGCATCTGCTGAGGAGCAACATGGCATCCCTATCTTTGTTCCTAACCCACCCTCAACCAAACAGACTGAGGAGTCAGGAACCCACCTGAGAGATGTCCATCACAGAGTCGCAGCTCAGGGGTCGTGCCGAAGTTAAGTCGTTGAAGCCCAGCAGGGTGGATATGATACCGTTCTGATCGATGCGGCGAATCATGGTGCCGTCTACGAAGAAGATCACGTCATATTTGTCCACAGTGATGCCTGTGCAAGACACACAGATGGAGAGGATTCAATTTCTGCTAAAAGGACTACTGGTTTCATTTGAACAACTATATGGTATGTGGAGGAAGTTTAAAATGAATCCTCCATCTTCCTCATAATGTTTCATTACAGTATTGTGGCAAAAATAATATTACTATATAATTTAAATGCTAAATTATTTATTTAAAATATTTTTGCAACATGTTTGTTAAATTACCTGGACATTAAGAGTAAATATAAGATTAAATATTAGCGGCAATGGTGCAAATTACATTAAGCTGGAGTGACCGCGACAGTAACTCAAAACATTCACATGCTTAATGAGAAGCCAGAACACCCTGTGACAAAATATCCCTGTGACAAATGTATTATTTATGTTCATGGAACAACAACCAGGCATGAAGGATTATGGGGAAAAAAAAGACGCATGTACTGCTGTTCTCCAGCTATTGAGCAAGTGAATCATTTCAAGACCACTGCGAACAATAAAAGAGAAACACGTGACTCCATGTGCGTCATCATTCGAATGCATTTTATTCTGCATCCGTAATTGCTGGCTTCTGTTGCAAATGCTTCTTTACCTTCAAAAGATGGAATTATCTCTTGTTTTGAAAAACTAAAAGGAAACGCCATTATTGTATTGCTTTGTATTGGTGAAAAAATACACATATATTCTGCTTTCATCACGAATTGGAGCTCTGAGTATGCTGAGCGCCCTCTATATTACATCTACAAAACTGACAAGTGTCTAAAAACCACATTGCACAGTGGTGGTCTGCTATCAATTTCATGTTGCAGGCACAAAGAATGATTTCTGTGGTTTTGGGGCTGACTCTGAATTTAGATACCTCAAGCTTATATCAATAAAAATCTATATAGGCAAATAGAATCATAATGTCTCGCTTAAACAGTTTAAAGAAGACTATTTTAGGGTTGTATAAGCAATGAAATTCCACACATAAAATACAAATAATACATGACAGATATTACTGAAACAGGTGTTTAAGAAATCACAAATGTTTCTGTGACAGCCCTAGACTGTGTACAGCAAAAATAGGGAAGGGCTGGGCTGTGAGGTTTCTTTTTAGCCAAGCAGAAAACTAGCCAATCAGAAATGCTCTGTGCCTGTCAATCATTTGTCAGGATTTGGAATTGTTAACATCAGGTTGGCAGACATGTAGGAGTGTAGTTTTATAAACAGACAGGATACTTTTAAAAAAATGCTTAAATTGTAACTGGAATATCTACTATAAAAGTGTAATCCAATTAGTAGTTCAACTATATCAGTCTCTTTATGAAAAAGGTCAAACATGTCATGCACTTATCTAAGAGGTTACCTCTAGGGTTTGTGAGTGTGGCCTCCACGGCTTTTCCACCATCCCCACAGCGTGTCTCATCGTAGGGCAAACACTGATCTCCTGTGCCCGCCACCAGCTCCAGGTTCTTTGCTACATCCTTCACTGTGTTCAGAGACTTCACCTTAAACACCTTCCTACTGCTGGTGTCTGATAGGTACAGCGCCCCCGAAACAGGACTGGTGGCCAGGTAATATTTGTGCGCAGGACTATTGCTAAAGAAAAGCAGAGTTACAGTTAGCTGTGGCATCAATGTTGGCTTTCACACTGAGCAGGACTGTGTGAAATATTCTTTGTGTGTCCTTGGGTAATTTGTGGAGGATCTCTTGAAATGCAGTCACTTAATAATCACCATCATAAATGTGATATTTTTAATATGATATGAGAGGATTTGCGGTATCGTGAATGCAGTCAAGGCTAAAGGGAGTTTTTAGGCATAAGTGTCTGCATGATTATATTCACAATATAGTATGACCTCAAATGATATTTAATAAAACAAATTAAAAATTTAAAAAGGTTAGCACATAATATTGTATAATATATAAAGGACATATTTTCAATTAAACAGTCTTTTTAATCAATCTTTAAACGTGCATCTACAGTCTAAATATAGAAATGCATGTTGGGTGTGTAAAAGCTGTGGAGTCCTCTTAACATCTGATGTGCTTCTAGTGTGCATTCAAATAGGTATGCCGCCAAACCCCTGTAGGGAAACTTTTTCTTCTGGAAATGAATGTGGGCCAGAGTCGTTATCTAAACACATTATGTATTCCTGGAGCAAAAATGGCCCACAGGCCATTACACGGCAAAGCTGGACAGTAAAAGTTATCCCTCACAACCACACGGGGGCTTGGTAACTTGAACGTCTGACAAAATGGTTCCAATCAAGCTTTAGAGAGCCTCGACGATGGAAAAAAAAACTTAAATCTGGGGGTGACGTACTGGGTTTACTTTTTATACACTAATCAGATTCTGAGAAAACTAAAAAGGGGGCTAGAAACACGGGCTGCAATTTTAACTTTCCAGTTTTCGAGTTGATTCGCAATATGCTGTAATTGTAACTGTGGGGACGGCTGCATCTGTGGACAAAGACCACTTGTGGTGAAACACGCCTGATTCGCAACAGCACGAGTTGGTGCTACTTTGTAACTTTGGTAAACTGAATGTGTGACAGCAGGTTTGTGCAATTTTGACCCATTGGAGAACAGTAGAAATCAGCAGTACTACTGCCCTGACTGATTTAATTATAATGAATGAAAAGTGTACCAGAAATGTGGCAGAGATTGTTTAAGGTTTGTCTGTTCTAAAAAAACCTTGTAAAAATACTCTTATTTCTATAAAAATGTGGAAAGGGTTTTCTGGAATAGTGCCTTTCTGACTTAGTTTATTTGTCCTTTTCAAACAAAGTGAAAAAGATCACCACAAGACAACAAAAACATTAAAAGAAAAGCCTTTTTGTAAAAAGCACCACTCTACAGGAAAGGCTTTGTTATCACTCTAAAAATATCTAACCTCAGCAAAGGTTGTCAAATACTATTATTACTAACACTCAGCCTGTCCTCGGATGAGCATTTAAAACCTAACAAAGTCAAGAAGGTCACTGCAAGGGAACCAAAATGTTAAATGCATTTTCTGTAAAAAAGAAAAAACAACAGTCACTCTACCAGTAGACCTATAACAATATGATAACAATGACCAGGTGCAACAAATGCTGTGACACACTTCTGCCTGTAATACTATTATTACAGCTTGTCTTTGGAACAGCATTTAAAAATCCAACAATGTGAGAAAGGTTACAGCAAAGGACACACAATCTTTAAATGAAAAATATTGCTTATCTACAATGTCACTCTACAGGAACAAGTGTATTAGTACTCTAAAGATGACTAGCCACAAGAAACACTATGACCGGCTTCTGCCAAATACCATAATTATTAACACCCAACCTGTCTTTGGACCGGCATTCGAAACCGATTAAACAAAACCTGGGCATTTTTCCCTGAAACTCCAAGACTGTCAGTGCCAAATCCCAGTGCCCTGATGCAAACGCGTGGGAAGGAATGGCGCCAGGACTGTGCTGCTGTCAGCTTCAATCCATTATTCAGACCGACAACTGACCTTCTAGAAGATCAGGCTGCTATGACTTCGTGAGGGCTGGTGTCCTTGGTTTGGAAGGAAGGCAAAATGGTTCATCAAGAGAATTCTTTAACCCAAGAGTCTGTGAGTTGGTCTGAAGCTTCAGGTAGATGATTTTGTAATCCCAGCTGTGTTGGTGTCATAACACAATATTTTATTGAAGGTACATGGTGTTGTGCTTTTTGTGACTAGGAGTACACCCTGACCTTCATAGAGTCCATATATATTCACAGACTACAGCTGGTCTATGGAAGATAATTGGATTTTTCAGCATGTTGCTGTGACGATGGAGGTGAGTGACTCTTGTGGACGAGGGTCAGTGGGTTTGGCAGAGAGTTCACGGTTAGGTTTTACTCTCACTCTTCCCAGCTCACAACCACACACTCAAATGCACAAACACCTCAGATTTCTTTTCACACAAGAAGTGATGACTGCTTTTTTTCTGCTTGTGAATATGACTTTGGGCTTTTGAGCAGCTGTTTTGACAAACCTATATTTATAAATGAATTATTGCCACATGTTCTGACTGGTGATCTAACTTGTATACCCTAAAGCTGAACTTTTACATTGAAAAAAACAACAAAAACCTAGTTAAGGATCAAGAGAACAAAACAGTTATTGCAAATATACTGCAAAGCATGAAGCAGCGCTTAGGGCACTTGGATGCCAACAATGGCTCTGATGGTGCATTTTACAGATGTGTGTGATCTGTTTTACCAATATTTCCATCATCTGACAAAAAAATATTTTTACATTAAATTTATTAGTCAAAATCTGTTGCAGAGTTTAAATGTGATGTCTATAAATTCTTTTGCCAAAATGATCATTTTTTAAACAACAAATGTTGCTAGGCAGTGCTAAATGTGGGCATTACTGGCAGGTGAACATGTTCAATTAAATTCAGTGCATTGTTCTTGTGACACACCACTGCCACTGAAGTCAGCATGTGTGTGACATTAGTGCTGGTGTGTGTGTGCCTTTAGCAGGCATTGCCTATAGCCATCAGGCAGCCCATTTACTGCTGTGTTTCAAGTACGGGTGTATCTAATTGTGACACGAGGTGTCACACCACCCGTATCCTGACAGGAAACTCTCGACCTGATGACGAAGAGATCAACCGAGAGCTTGTTATGAACGCTAGGGCATTTTTGAAGGCTGCAGGTGTCCTGGGTTTACCTAACCTCTCTCCAAGACTCTACTCACATCCTGTCAGTCAAAACCTGAGCATCACACTGTTAGCTGTCATACTGCTGCCTGTCAAAACCCACAGCTGGTTATGCCACACGCCCCATATTAAGGGTTCACAACACCACAGGGAAGGTGTGTGTTATATTTGAAACCTTAGATCGAAGTTTAATGACTGAGGCTTTTTTTTCCTTGATACCACACTGCCATTTGTCAAATCAAACATGTTAACGAACTGTGTATTTAGATCCGACGGTGCTTTGAGTGTGTAATTTGTCATTGCATGAAAATTTAGGCAGGACTGTGGGTAATATAGCACAAGTCTTTTAGGTGGGGAGGGGCGAGCAATTATATTCTTTCAGAAAGCCGTCCCCCAAGGGTGAGAAATATTTAAAATGTTAAAAAACCAGGCTTATGTTTAGCTCATAACTGCTTTTCCATCTTCCTGTCTGACGTTTCAAATTATGTGCCCTGACTGTGGCTCACTTCCACGTACATATAATTATATACGTTTTTTCTCTTTTTCTTTTGTGGTAGCCCACTTTCAGAGGTTAGCCATGCATCAAAGCATTCATCTACGGCACTATTTCAAAGCCCAGTCGTTGCGCTGGCCATTTTAATGGCTATTTGGAGAGTGTGTTTTTATGTGCTCAGTGGCGGCTTTTATGATAAACACCCATGTTCCGTGTTGCGTTCCACAGGTGGCTACAAAACAACTGTACATCAAAAAGACCCCTCTGAGGAATATACTGTTCCACTGATATGAATTTATCTTAAGGGTGTACAGAAACGGTGTGACACTTTAGAAAATCTCTTACCTATGCCTGAAATCTTTATTTCTGTATTAATCAAAAGCAGCATGGAAAGAAAAAGAAAATGAGAAAAAGAGGGTTAGCTTGCAGAGTTAGTACTTAAAACATGCGTTAATGTATG
The DNA here is from genome assembly GCA_036877545.1 of Yasuhikotakia modesta. Lineage (NCBI taxonomy): Eukaryota > Metazoa > Chordata > Actinopteri > Cypriniformes > Botiidae > Yasuhikotakia > Yasuhikotakia modesta. Next base: position 6,731 of record JBAJNP010009341.1, read on the forward strand.
AAAAGAAATGAGTTGTAGAGTGATCAAATAAATGAAAATGTATAACAGACAGTTTTAAAATAACTTCTACTCTATTTACATCAAAAAGGACTTCTAAAATTACGTTTTTAAGACCAGCGGTTCTCAACTGGCAGGACACGACCCGCAAATGATCTGCAGCCAGCAGGGAAAAGCAATTCTAAATGCAACTAACCATATAATCGTGCATAGTTTGGATATCAATGTACCGTCTTTTAAAAATGACAATGAAGCGCTTCCCATATCTTTTGTTGTTGATGCCAAAGGCCTTAAGTCCAATCACAACTCAAATTATAATTACATATAGGACCACACAGGCAAGTCGCTTGACATCTCATTATTCTCCAATATCTTGAATAAAACTATACATGGTAAAAGAAACCAGGCAAGATATAATTTGTGCTTTAGAATGAGGACAAAATGTTTTCTTGACTACAGTGTGTCTTTGCTGTTAATTATTGACTTTATATGAAATTATAATAATAAATTATAATACTAATAGTACATTTCAGTGTGATTTAAAAACAACGATATAACCTAAATGATTTGGGTGTTGTGTTGGTCAGCACAATGTAAAAATCTTGGTCCTGAACAAAACCAGTTGAGAACCCCTGGCAGACACTATATGGTTTATACATTTCATGCCCTGGTTTGCAAAATTTTGCAATACATCTGTAAAATGTTTCAAGTGGATGTTGGAATGGCATTCAGTAGATTTTCCATGAATCAGATATATTAAAAATGTATTTATGTGTACAATAATTAGAAGGTTTATATGTGTGCTCACTGGGTTAGAAGTAAAATGGATGAAATTATAAAGAGAGCTAGAAAGACAATGTCTGAGGTCATTCGCTGGTGCTTGGCAATAGCAATCTCATTTAAATGTAAAAGGCCAGCAATTTCAAGCAATACAGTCAGATGGTCTAAGAGCACCTTATCTAACAAAAGACAGTTAAAAGCAACATTTCATTGGATATTTGGTATGTATTTGTTTGTGTATCCATGCAAAATGTCAAACCTGAGTTCTAAGACACTGGTGACATTTCCTGTGGTGAAGATCCGACGGACATAGTTAAAATCCCCCACGTAAAGACTGCCGTCAGATCCGCAGGCTAAAGCTACAGGTGCGAGCAGCTTGTTTCCATCAGCTAGCCCGTTACAGCTCGGACAGGAGATGCTGCGTCTCCGCCCATTACCCATGATGCTTCCAATGACTGGGGGCTGCTGAGAGATGAAGATGTTCTCGCCGTTGCCCTTGTGCAGGATACCTGTGAGATGTGGTAGGAAATATGTTACTGGATTGTATTAGTTTCAGTTTATTCTGCTTAACATCTAGTGAGCTGCCCACCCAGGCAACATGACCATGAGAGACATTTTTCTGATATGATGGCTAGTCTAGATGATATTGTATGCTGCAAAATACGGCACAAGAAATTTTTCTTGTGCCATTTTCACAAGGAAAACTTTTTTGACAATTTAGTGCAAACAATATGATCCCAGAATGCCTAGGATCCAACATGCTGCATTCTGTAATGACCAACTGTGTGTGTAAAATCAAGCACTTTTTTTTGGATGTTTCCCATTTCAATTCAGTAATATTTGGGATATATATAAGTGGAAATTAAAATCTAGACTATATATGATTTGGAACATACTCAAAATATACAACAAAGGCCTCAAATAAGAATAATTAAAATAGATTTTTATTATGTTCTCAAAGTATAGCATTATGCGGTATATCAATCTGTTTTTTTGCATTTAAAGGGATTAAGAAGGATTGAAAGGCAATTTTATTTACAGTTGCTCCAATATGATGACATTAACTTCATGCGTATGGAGCTTCTCACAGTCACGAAGGAGAAAGGGTGACTGTTTGCACCCCAGAGAGGATTTCGTTGAAAAAGCAGCAGAGCCAAGATGTGCTAAACTCGACCGAATTCACATTTATCACAGTAAAGTATTTTTCTTTCCCTTAGATAGCTGCTTCTGTACAGAAACCGGCTAAGTAAAGGTGCACAGCCACAGCAGGAAAGACATCTTCCTCTTATTATCACTAACAGAGTCAATCTGAATCTCCATTGCACGCTTCAATGAACCTACAGCTCTCCACCTCACTGAACAGCTCATCGCAAATTCCATTTGAAAGTGGCAGTGAGTGGAAGAGTGCGAAACTCAATTTTTAGTCATTTTCATTCCACACTGTTTTCTCCCTGAGCACCTGTTGAAATGTGTGGCATTTCGAGAGACGCTAAGTAACATTTTCGGTACATCTGTGCTGATTGGCAAGAAAAGCAGGTGTTTTACTGGAACTCCAGTCTAGAACGACACAGTTTTGGCTGCTAATTTTGTCTTGTAAATGGTTTTCAATTAAAACAACACAACTCTATGGAGCTATTTACACCAAGAGTAAAAAAAAATGTTGATTTTGTTTATTTGCTCGATCAACCTCAAAACAAGCTTTATTTCACATGCACGGAAATGACATTCCAGGTAATGGTGTTTAAATGTGTATTGTACTACTTACAGAACAATTCAATTTCCTTTTGGTGTTAATGCTGGGAATAGTTTTGGAGCCATTTACATTCAGGTATATGCATTTTTTTAAAGCACTGCAAATTTTTCATTTTGTCAGACTTAGTTTGACTAATTCTGGGCTAAAAATTTCTTGGTTTTTAGCATCTGTCTCTGAGACAGAGACAGACAAATGATTTGAGGAAATTTTACAAGAACTCTTCATGTTGACAGCACTGACTTTTAGTGACAGATTTAACTGCCACCTGTGATCTTAATACTCCTTCTGCAAGTACGCCTCATTTGGCAAGATGAGTACAGCGCTATTCTGACGAGGAGAAACCTTGACAGAAACTGAAGATGGGGCTTTACGCGCTCCCTGCTTTTAGGGCCAATTCAGCAGCAATAAGAAAATTGACCTGCCTCACCCCAATAATGTCCGTCAAACAGATAACATCCGCGTCCAATCCAAATGTCAAGCTGTATAAAAGTTCAGCCTTCATTTTTTTGTTTCAGGCAAGCAGTGAACATTAATGAGGGTCTCCAAGACAGCAGAAAAATGAACAGATCGAATTGTTAGCGGGTAATTGAGTGTTTGTGCTTATTTGTGTGCCTGACAATGTAAACATAAATATCTTTCATGTTTCTGTGTGCACCAGCTCACCACTCTGGATATTCAGTGCGTGATGTTTCTCCAAACTCCAGCCACCTAGGTTGGACGCCGTGGTCTCGTATCCCTGCAGGATGGCGGTCCGTTTCTCCCAGAGGATGAGATCCGGGCAAGACTCATACTCAAAACCCACTGACACTAGTGAGAACAAAGAGAAAACAAGTTTCTGCTAGACCAATGAGACCAATCAGAGTGGGATTGAGACATGAGACTTAATTGTGGGTGGGGCTATCCAGCACAATGTCACCAAAAAATTAAAACAGTGCTATTGTGGTTATTAATCGTTAGTCCAAAAACTAGTCTATATAGAAGACATTGCATAGAGTTCTATTGCTTGTCTTTTGGTTGTTCATTTCAGTTCAATTTGTGAGCAATCACTATTGTGCCATTAGTCAAGAAGGTTGACTGTCCCTTTGTTAAGCATAATACATAGCACACTCACCAAAAGCTTCAGATAGGCCGTAAACCTTCTGGCTGTAGACATCTGCCTTGTCCCAGATAAAATCATAGGAGAGGTTCGGTGCTGCCGAGAACCATTTTCTGAAGAGCCTTCCCTCAACAGCCACCATGAGATGCACCTTCATTAGGCTGAAGGGAATGGTGGAGTGGGTTAGGGTGATCCTTAGCAGGGATTTGTACCCTGCCGTCCGGCTGCTGAGGTAACTCAGACTCATGTCTGTTCCTGGGACTCGCACCTCTTCCTGGAGGGTCTGCAGAGAGACTGGAGTTATTAGTGACAGCAAAACCAAATTTTTTATGCAAAATAAAACAATAACAAATCTTCCAATTTCGTTGTAGATGTATCCCGCAGAGAAATGTTTGCATTATTTAGCATCTGTAGTATATAAACAATAGAGAACGACTTAATTTCTCATCACAGCAGACTTTTCAATGTACAAAAGAGCATAGCACTTATCACATCTCAGAAACACAGCTGAATAAAAAATAGAAAAAGACTTTAATGAGGGCCATTGAGATTTACATTGTAACATTTTTATGGGAATTTACCTGATTTCTGTAATATAATAATAAAAGTCATCCTGTCTAGACACAAATAGTAAATTAAAATGTAGCACAATAAAACCACCATTATGTGTGGTACATTATAAACAGCTGACAATTTAAACACAATAAAAATCCTAATAGTGGGCTAGATTTTCTATATGCAAAATATAAATCTAAAAGGAACATAAATGGAGTAAAATAAATAAGTCTTAATTCTACGTTATTATTTGTTTAGTTTTTGTTTTATTTTGGGGTGATGTATGACCCAGGGATGTATTGAGAGTTTTCAATGGGATTCAACCTTTTATTTAAAATGCGTAACAAAAACAGGGAACAGATACTATGTTGTAAAGCAATATAGAAGAACATTCTATAGATTACAGAACAAAGAACAGATTACAGAAGCGCTACTTTGTGTTCCCTCACAGGTAGTCAGACTCACTGGCTCAGAGGTTTCTCACTACACTCATTAACTCTCGGTGTATCACCCACTATCACAGTCAAGCATAGAGCAGACCAATAAACAGTGACGGTAACGGCATCAATACACTGATAAGAAAAGCTCCATCGACATTTCTGTTTGTACGGTGTGTGTGTAGATGCATGTGTAGGTCTATGTAAATAACTTGCTTTGAGAGCTGCAATGGGACAGATAATGTGCCGATAATAATAGCATAGACAACGCAATCCATGTAAGGCAAAGTCATTAATCTTGTTAACCAAAGGAAAGACAAAATAATTAGGAGGGTGGCACACAGGTACAAGAAGAGGTGGTGCACTCACACTCACACACACAAACACACACACACAACAAAACCACCAAGGACGCGTGCAAAGGAAAGACAAAAGGCACAGAAAACAGAACAAAGGAAACAACACATAAATGCATGCAACAAAATCAACAGGCCCAAATCAATGACAATGTAACTGCAACTATTTATTGTGATAACTGAAATTATGGTATTTGAAATAGCTCCTCTAAGATTGCTCAGTTCACAGCCTTAATTTTTTAAACAATTGCACCATATAAGAATGAATGACAATATCAAAAAAGTTAAAATCAAGCCATTGTCTTATGAATAGCTGACAGACGATGTGAACTGACTGACACAAGATGTGAACACAGGCAAAGCAATAAAGTTTCATTAGTTTTGCCACTGCGTTTTCTGTCATCCCTTTCCCCGTTTTCATTTTAAACAGCCAATTTAAGACATTATTTCTTTTTAGGGACCAACAGGCACCTTGAATAATATTTAATGTATTTAGATATTTAACACACACACACACACACTTTAACAACAAGTCTGAAGTCCAAACACGGATGTGTTTTCCAGCACTTACTGTGAAACCCCTCCAGGAATCAGACTGGAAAAGCTTCCATGCGGCTTTTTGTCTAAACGTAATTATCGTTCTTCACCAAACGGCTGGCATAGTAAATTGGACTGTGTATCTCTGCCCAATTACACACAGGAGATAAAATCACACGACTGCCACGTGGGACACAGACTCCACGCTTTCCTCTTGATGTACATTTCCTAATATCTGCCCTCTCTGTCTATCAGAACATCATTACGAACCAGCAATCAATCCTGACAAATCACTGAGACAAACGTCTTTTCAACTGTCTGAGGCAGTCGGTGCCTTTGAACAGTCTATAACTAACTGTCAGATTAATCGAGGATCTGTTGGTTTAAAAACATCAGACTTTGAATGAACACAAAAGTATGAAACATATACCAAACGTTCTTCTTTTCCATTTCTTTGTTTTTTCAGTAACGTATTGACAATCTTTTATATTTTGTTTTTGTAATTGGTAAGTATTTAAATTTCATCACCTGAATCTCTGGCACTACGGTACCCCTCTCACTGCAGGTCCCGGCGAATGCTGTCAATGGGGCGGGCAGGACAATGGGCATTGGACGGCTGAAGCTGCTCAGGTCACAGCTAGGGATGTCATTCACCTCGTGTCGCATCACAATGGTGTCCATGACGAAGAATCGTCCCCATGGCAACCACAAGGTGTGCTCCTGAGTAATAAATGGAGCGCGCTCAAACCTTAGGGCTATGGCCACACCCCCGTTACTCACTAGATCAAAGCTGAAACAAAGAGGACAAAGTTCGGTTAGAAGTTAAGCAGCTATTGTGACAATATTATGCTGTGGTACCTAGTGACAACGATCAAGGCTGCCAGCTGAAAGGTTGTAGGGTAAGTCCCATGAAATTATCAGTTAGGCAGGTAGGCTGTCTATGTAATAAGAATATGGTTTAAAAGAGTTTACTAAATAACTACTTATCCCAATGCGATGTGGCTAATGGCTCTGTCCCAAATGTCACCCTTGAGGTTCCCACTTTGGTGACATTATCCATAATAAGACAGCTACTGAGGACGTTAAATCCACACTAGCATTGGCACTGCATCATAAAATGACAAATGGGACACCTACACTCTTGTGGACTATACAGACATGTGCAAACAAGTCCACAGCAAGTTCACCATTTGGGAGCCCCCACTGTCACTAAGGTAAATTTTAAGAAATGCATATGTACAAGTTTCTCTACTATATTTATTGCATTTTAATTCCCTATTACGGCTTATCTGTGAAGTCTCTGTACAATGCATAAGGATTTATTAGTGCAAAGACAGTTCATTATAATACTGTAATCATAATATATAAAAATAATATATAAAAAATACATATAATAAAGTAATAAATACAGCAATTTTATGAAGTACGCTAATTATCACATTCTTTGAAATGCAGTTTCTGATTTACCATTGAACAGAATTACAATGCCATTTTAATACCACATAACACCATTTACTAACATTTTAATCAACATTATTCATCGTTACTCAGCACGGCTATCAAAACCAGACCTAATAATGGTTGTAATTCATTATGTTTCTCTAAATGATGAGATTCAGTTGAAAGCGACCTGGCGCCAGTTAGTCGGGACGGTTTTTATCTGGCAGCACCACAATGTGATTGCAATACAATGGACCACTGGCTCTATTTAATTCACTGTGCCTTTGAATCTGCATTAATAAAATGAGTTAGAATGGGTGTCGTTATTCTCTATTGGGGAATAAACTGGCAAGAATCCTCACTACTGCAGTAGCCATGCATACAGGGGTGTGCGTCTTTTGTCGCGCTGTGGTACTGTTATGCGCTTTGATAAAGGAGGAGAGAGGATAAATGTTCAAGGTATTATAAATCTGTGCTTAGCGCGCTGTCTGCGCTGACATAATGTTACTGCAATGCTGGATACAATTGCAAGATTCTATTCCCTTTACCAGCCATTTGTAATATCTGTTTTAAAATGCACCATATCACCACAACATATTGTTCTAGCCAAGCACATTTAATGAAACATTTAAAGAAAATAAAATACTGCAGTGATTTAACTTTTACTAGACTTGCAGGGTAAGCAGTTAACAATATGCCAATCGGACAGTATGCTAAGCTACAAGCTATTAGTCTAATCAGGTGACAGTATGCCAAGTTATCAGTCTAATCAGGTAATGGTATGCTAATCATCTAAACAAGTGGTTTGCTAAGCTTGTAGCTATCAGTCTAAATGAGTAACGGTATGCTAAGCTAGTAGCAAATGCAATATATATTTTTTCATATGCAACCCTTTGAATGAAACAATGACTGTGTTTTCCGGCATGCTGTATGAATTCATTACAGTGTTCAGTCTCTCTACTCTGATCTTCTCTCTTGCGTATTGTGCACGCACCTATAAAACATGCTCTGGTGAACATAAAAGCACACATACACTTGAACAAACAGGATTCAATGCATCCAAACAGTCATTTAGCACGATACGCGGTTTGTGGAATACGCTGAACTGTGCCTTTGTTTTGGAGCTGGCTCAGATGCAGCGTGCATCTGTAGTCACACCTCATGCTACTTGAACAGTAATTCAACTACATATCCCGATGGGCTATTCACAGAGCACTCATTGGCAAGCCTGATAAACAAAGGCCTGCTTTGCCTTTGTTGTTGTGCCCTTGGTAAAATGTAAACATTTGTGTGCTCTGTGGGAGTCCCAAAAAGAGCATGTTGGGGAGCATTTGCAGGAAGAGAGAGGAAAAGAGAAAAAGTAATGCAATTGAGAGAGAGAGAGAGAGAGAGAGAGAGAGAGAGAGAGTGTATGCTTTAATGGTGCTGTTAAACTGACACTAATCTGTAGTGAAAGCTCTCTGGCTAGTTACAAGAACCAAGTCAGGATGGTGAACTGGTTGTTCCTGGTTTAAAGGAATCATATCTTCTATCTTCTACTACCTTCTAGTTGTTTAAATTTGAATACAGAGCTTCAGCTTGACAACCAGTATTAGAAAGAAACTAGCTAGAAGTTGCAAAACTAACAACGTTACATTTTCAGATAAATAGTAAAGCATGACAGTAAAAATAGTGTAATTTTTTGTAACCTTGTTTGTAATCTACTTATCCCACAAAGCAGTGTAGTCAGGCAAAATGTTACAAGGCTGTTTTTTTATTTCCACATTAAATGCTACAACAAAGTACCTTCTATAATACTGCAGACATCGCACAACCAGTCAATTTTGAAAATATGTTATTTTATAAGCCACACTCAGGTGTCACGTGCACACACATATAACTATTACACGGATGGGCACATGGCCCTAAAGGCTAACACACCAATCGATGAGCGATTCGCAGGCCTGTTCAATCACACTACCACCTCAGGCAAAAGTGTCAAATTTTATTAGGCCTTGTGCGTCAAGCCTTTCAGTGCACTCTATGAAGGGACTGAGCTATAACCCAAAGGAGCCTAACCAGATTGATGGGTTAGACTCCTACATTAATAATCTGTGTGACTGTCTTCTGAGGCCACCACTTATAGCTCAGGGCCTCATGATCACATGACTTAGCCCTCCCTCAGGGAAAAGGTGTTGCATAAGCTACTCTCAGTACATCATAACAAATGTATAATGGATGGCTTTTAGGATTTCCAGAGTCTTTCTTTAGGCTAAGTTTTGTATTACATGAACATCCACTGACTGTACCTTGGTCAATTTTACACCAGTGGTCGGCACAGAAATTGAGAGATCTCTAAGTTGGTGAGGAAAGAAATCAGCTAAGGCACCAGCATAGCACAGAACACAAATCAAAATCAATCAAATGAAATCAGTTAAAGCAGCTTTCCCATTTTTAAGCAAGTGAACGTGTGTTTCTGAGTCTGTTTTGGATGGCTTGATGGGAGTTTAGGGAGACCTTGTTTACAAAGAAAGGCAACATTAGAGAACCAGAGACATGGACGATTGTTTATGGCTACAAAAAGTACCAGAAACAGAATGTACACTTCAGATTTATAAAAAATTATGATAATAAGAAAGATTCACATTGACAAGCGTGTGTGATAAAAAAAGTTTATCTAGTTATAATATATGACTGTAAACTCCTGGCACTGTATCTCTTGGCTTAAGGGCATGTTTCAGCTTTTAGTTAACATCATATCTCGTGAGTGTTTTTTATACAGCATACAGCATAAATACATATTAATTAAAAAATGTGACAATTAAAAAAATGTAAATGTCAACACTTAGAGCTTGCCAAATTTTACTTGGGAAAAGGTTCCAGTTTTTTGAGACATAATAACTAACATTTTATTCACTTTATCACATTATTTACATGTGCTGAGAGAAACTAACAATCACCATTGATTTTAAACACAGTTGACAAGCAATTAGAAATGTATGAGGGAAGATTTGTGTATTAAATATTTAAACATGTTAAACATGCAGGGATAATGCATTTTACCTGCCATCCTGTCGGGTGATGGTGTACCCATAGGCTGGTTTGTTAATGAAGCTGATATTCACACCGACCAATGGAGTCCCGTCTGAAGTCACCACCTGCCCTCGGATAACACAAGCATGACTGTGGAATACCAAAACACAACTGTGTATTAGTTCAATTTTCATTGCTTTGGGTTACAACAAAGAACATCATGTCGGATGCTATGAATCCCAGAACTCTAAGGAGACTCCAGCAGGGTTCCCTGCTCCCTGTCAGAAGATAAGGAAAAAAATGCTGTAGTATTTGTGTCATTGCGGCTCTTTGAGAGAACAATATGAAGGTATGAGCGATTTCAGTCACAGCAGATATCGGGGCTTGAAACTGCCTGTCTGATGTTATCTGCCAAGCTCGGGAGCTCAGGCATACTGATCGATATGAAGAAAGTCAGACAGAGTTTTTTAAAATCCCAAACAAGTGCAAAACAACTCCCTGCTAGACATGACTTCTATCATCTCATGACTCATGATAACAACAGAGATTTTTAATCAGGCTTCAGGCTGTTTTTGAATAAGAAGATTACAAAGGACAAAAATGCAATAACACTGAGTTTTCAGAGTTATAAAATATGACTTGCAGTTATTGATATGGAACACTTTTACAGCATTGTATAAGTATACTGAATGTATTCTATATAGAAACGTGAACACATATTATGGTACTAATGATTATCTGTTTATATGACAATGTGTTAAGTATTTTAATATATTAAATGCTTGTCATTTGTGGACAAATTAAAACCTGAGCGCATATGAATTTCTGTTGAACGTAATACTAACATTTTAATTAAAACATTTAAATGGATAAGTTGGACCGGAAGGCAGAAACTAATCAAATAGAAGCATACATGAGAAATCCTTTAGAATTGTTTAATGAAAACTTGCTGCCGAATTCATGACATGCTACATGTAATAAAATAAGCTTAAAAGAAAAAATACACGATGGGGCTGTTTCTATGCATTAGGTATTAAATATTTGCCAGGTAGCGGAACAATTAACACTGGTGTGTAAGAGGCTGGCCCCTTCCTGTCCTTACTGTGGGCAAGATCACAGACCCAACAATATCCCAGTCCCAGGGAGGCTAACGTTATGCTAATTTAGGCAGCCTCTCACCTTCAGCAGTCCTTGCCTCAGCTCTGCGTCCTGTAAACAAATCTAGCAGAGATATCGCGCCAATGTGCAGCCCCGTTGCTCGACTATTATCAGCCGACAGTGAACTCGGGTAGAATTGAAACGAAAGACAGAGAGAGTGACAAAGAAATATTGCTAAATAAAGGGCAAAGAGATATAAAGAAAGAGAGAGAGAGAAAATGTGTAAAGCTTTAGTCTATCTACAACATCGCTCGGGGTGACAGTTTGATTTAGAGAATTCTCATTCTGGAGGGGGCAGCGATGCGGGTTTTCACAAGACGCACTGAGTGGAACTGTCGTCTCTGTCTCGACGAAATATGTTGAGCTGATTCAACAACTCTAAGACAAACTATTTAAATATTGACATTAAACGAGCCTGAAAAAGATAAGAGAGAAGGGGGAGACCAGTGAAGAGTTCTAGATGGAAAGCCTAAAATTCATTTATTCAAG
>JBAJNP010009342.1:0-18340 GCA_036877545.1 Yasuhikotakia modesta
AACACATTACTGTAACACATACTGTAACACATTACTGTAACGTCACTGTAACATTAGTTACAGTAGTTACAGTAGAAACAGGGTCATGGAGTTTGTCATTAGTTTTCTCTATAGTACGAGTTATGGTGCTGTGGAAACGTCATGAACTGAATATTTAGCTCATTTTTCAGCATTAATGTAGTTCATGACTTTTGTTCTGATGACAGAGGGCTTGTAGGGTCAGTCAGTGGGTTTGGACCACCTGCAGTGAGTAACTGTGTTAGCTGGATGCTTGTTTGGGAGACTAGCAGGGCTCAGACTTCAGTGTGTTTATGTGCAGGTAGTTTTTGGATTGGATTGTTTGTATTTGCTGTATGTGTGACAGTGAATCAGTTATTGGCAGGTCAGTGTTTTGAGTGTCAATCAAATCCCATTAACATTACAAATCAATCAGTACAGATCTGTGATGGGAAAGTTATGAAAATTAGGACATTCTTTGGGAAATGCTTTTAAAATTGCTTATCTTCTGAAAACCATGTGTCTGATATAGAGATGTAAATTCCCCGGTCAGACGTTGTGGGAACGTTTTATTTCTGCATTTAAGCTGTTGCACCTGTCATAGGTGTTGTGCGTGTCACAAGTCTGCTGTGGTAACGGTGTGTTACTTTCTCTGTGCTGAAGTGTTCAAGTGTGCAGCTGAAATGGAAATAATGAATACTTGAAAGATCAAGGTCAAAGCTTTGTGGTCTTTGAAAGCTTGAGGACAAGTTCTGACATTGTGTCTTATGAAATAAAGAGTCATCTGCTGTGTGTACTGGCTTCAGTTACAGTGTCAGTTAACAACTTCTGTTGATGTCTGTCAAGTGATGTTAGAAGAGTTTGCACGTTTGTAAAGACTGCTGCTTTTATCTCTGTCTCCTTGTTACAGTATTTACTTTTATACAAGTTTTATATAGTGGCTGATGTCAGTTAGTACACAAATGAGTTTAAATATGTAAACTAGACAAAGAACAAACTATTTTCAGAATGCAAAATGGTGTAAAGGGATTTTAAATATTTGTGAGCTTTATCTCACCTCTGTTCCAGTGGTTGTTTTGTAGTTATATTATCAGTATTTTGGGAACTGTGGAACAAGATTGAGGTTGTGTGTCAAATATAAAACACTAATTCAGTATTTTAATGCCTGTACTGCCTGGATCTCTGCCCAGATCTTTGTCTGAAACCATGTTGTTCTGTTTGCATTCTGAAGAGTTTTCATTAACACATTTTCCTGACGTTTCATGTATCCAATGATGATCTGTTAGACTGAAAAGCATGTCAAAATTCTTCTAAACAAGTTAGTGTGTTTAGTAATCGTATAGCAAATATATATATATTGAGCTTGGAGCTTATCCCAGCGTCTGGGGTCATATGTGGGAATGAATAGATGATCAGCCTATTATAGGGCAAACTCTAAACTCATACTCACACACTCAAGGCAATTTTTTATCCAATTTACTGCATGTCTTTGAAATGTAGGGGAAATTAAACTAACAGTCAGTGTTTTATTCCAATGTTTAACATTATGTGTTTAAATTTCAGGAAGCTGACTTTAAAGGTTTTGAAGTTGAAGATGAAAACGAAAGTGCTGAAGTTTGCTCTAGACGGAATCCTTACAAACGTAAGTGTGTCTTCATGTGTGAATATGAAGAGATTCTCAAACGTTTCATTTTAACTGTTGTTGTAGTTTGATTTAAACAAGCTCATAATAATTGAATAAAAACACCGTGTTCATGTAAAAGAAATGACTTCAATAATTGTTACCTCTTTAGTGAACCACTGTTAGATGAAAGATGCTAATCTTCTGTCACTTATTTGTATGGCAGGTAAACGTGCTTCAGTAAAATCGTTGAGGAGGACACGTCAAAGACCAGCTCCTGCAGCGACTGCTTCATTGGAAACGACAGCGTTACAAGACCCTCGAAATGATTCAGGTTCTGCACAGCAACCGCACATTCAGGACCCTCCTTTAGGAGATGCTGGTGGTGGGGAACCGGAGAGGTGCTCCAAAACCAGGAGGAAAAGAGGGTCAGCAAAACAAGAGACTCCGTCGGCTCCAAGGATCACCATCAAGTTGGTGACAAAAAAAAGATCCCGTAAAAAACAAAAGGAAATCAAGTTCAAGTCCGAAGTTACAGAAAATCTGTGTGACAGAATCTCAAGTGCTCATGTGAAATTAAAGACTGACGTACCAGCCAGTGAATGCAGTGCTGGTGAGGCGAAAGAAGAGATTTGTACCAGAAGGCGAGGAAGATCTGCAGACAAAAAATCAGAAGTTGTTCCACAAACAGATTATGATAAAGAATCAAATAGCCAAAAAATGAAGTTAAGAAAATCTATGCGGAACTCTCAAAATTCAATTTCCAATAAAATCACAGAGCCGAAGACTGAGAAAATACCAGGGCAAGAGGGTGCTGAGGTAAATAAGCTTGTGATTAGGAGGCAACGCAGAAGGTCCTCAGAATTTGCACAGGGGTCTGCAAGCCCCAGAGTGGCAGAGTCGTTGTTGGAAATCTCAACAACTGAGGAATCCAGATCACCTTCTAAAAAGAAAAAAAAGAGAAAGAAGAACCACAAAAAATCTGAAAGGAGTCAAGAATCTCGATCAATAACAGCTCTTGCAGATCATTCCCATAAGAAGATCCCATTCACTGAATTTGTAGGAATTCCTGGTTTAAAGTTAACAAGGATACGAAACCCTAAAGCCAGATCTCGCAAGAAACGCTGCAAGTTTGTTTGGACTCTTACACTGGTTAAAAGCAAAAGCAAAGATACTGACCACCAAGAGACTCCAAGCAAACCACAGGAAAACACCATCGAAGAAGCAGAACCTCCTTCTATGTGTGCTGAGAGAGATGTTTCTTCAGAAGTAAAATCCACACCTTTCAACACGCTGGAGTCTGACCCTTCACAAGAAAAGCAAACCTTGGAGAACACTGTTAATTCTGTAAGGCCAGAGAGCCCAATGACACTTGAGGGGGTTGAAGAAACCTCAAAAGAAGTACATGAGAAGGTTATTGAAATTGCTTCAGAAGCACATCCAGAGGAGGCCACTCAGACAGATCCTGAAGATCTAACAAGTAAAGAAATTGTTCATCCTCTCCAAATAAAAGTTGTCTCATCACCAGGCAAAAACAACAGTTTAAAGCAGCCGTTTTTATTTCAGCAAGTCACCACATCTCCTAAAGTAAATGAAGCCTCTGCAACAGTGGAAGATCATCAGAAGAAAGAGATGATGGAGAATGTGTTGAAAATTAAGACTTCTCCAGCCCACAGAAGAAGAAACAGGCTGCGCCAAAACACTTTAAGGAAGAAACGTGGAAAACTCAAACACTGGACAATTTTCAGACGGAGGTCAAAAACAAATCCATCCCAAGAAAAAACTGTCTCTGAAAATGCAACTGAACCTGAGCCTCAGGTGGATAAAACACCAGCATTACCAACATCAGTGGCAGAATCTTTAGAATCTAAGTCAAACATGCTGTTAGTTGAAGTTTTGCAGAAAAGAAGGAAAAGATCTTTTCCATCAAGAACAGAAACATTACCTGAAACCTCTGAGCCTCAGCTGATCAAACAAAGTGTTGAACCAACTTTAACCAATCCTTTACCTGTGACAGTGCCCCAGAAAGAGATCAAAGTGAAGGAGACATTGTCTTCTGAGACTAAAGAGGTTCTAGTGTTAGAGCCTTCAGAGCAAGACCAGTCTCTGATTCCTCATCCTGTATGTAGGAGAGTCAGACGAGTAAGACGTAAGCGTAGGGCTTTGATTGGACGGAGATTAAAAAATCCCAGACAGAGACAGAAGGAGTTGGTTGAGGTTGGTAAAGATTGTCCACCAACTGCTTGCTCTGAAGGAAAAGAACCTAAACTAGTTGGCATATTTTCAACCAAGTACAAAAGGAAGCAAATTTCAAGCTTTCAGTCCCTATGGAGTAAAAGAAAACAGATCAAGCTCATATCAAAGCAGCTGGTGAACACCAGTGAAGTTCAGATATCTGAGCAGATTGAAGAGGATTCTGTAAATGAGAAACCAGACCTGGATCAAGACCTTCAGCCCAGCAAAACAAAGTTTATGAAAAACATAAGACATTTCATAATGCCAGTTGTGAGTGCCCGATCTTCTCGGGTGATCAAAACACCAAAGAGGTTCATGGATGATGCTGGTATGTCAGACCTGCCTCGCAGAAACTCCCAAAAGAAGCTGAGTCTGCAACCAAGATCAAAGAAACAAGATTCTAGTGAACAAGGTGAACCTGAATGCCTTCAGTCTCAGGATGAAGATGATGATCTGAGTGAATCTCAGACTGATCTTGATTTGTCTTCCATTTGGGAATCGAAACCTGAATCAACTGACACAGAGAACTTCAGTCCAGAAACAATGTCTGGAAAAAGACGCTCACTGCTCAGAGATCCTGGTTTTAAGTGGCAAGAGATGGAGCCTGCTGGTGAGGATGTGTATGCTTTTGATGAAGACTTGGACAAAGAGTTGGAGAATTTGTTTTCTGCCAAAGATTCCACAGTGGACACATTTCTTGATCCTCTGCTGAAGACAAAAATATCCCCAAAGTTCAAAACGCAAGCCTCAAAACTAAAGTTATACAGAAAACTCAAACAGGGTTCTGCAAGGTATAAAAAGACCCCCAGAGAAACAAAGACAGTTATTTCATCTCCTGCCACAGCTCAAAAGAAAGAGTTAGAGGAAGGGGCTAGTCTTATCTTAAAGAAGGAAAAATCTAAACTGAAGATTGAGGATCTCAACACCCCTGGGGTTGTTCGGAAAGTCTCCATCTGTGTCCGAGCTCTTAGTTCCAAGTTGCTAGCGCAACACCAGGCAAAGGATATCCAAGAAGATGAACTGCCAGATGAATTCTCCATTCATACAGACATCTCACTTCCCAATAAATGCAAAGGTAAGTTAAGATCATGTCTATCTAAACATTTTTTTTACAAATGAAAGTTCAGCCAGTTTTGGTCTAATGCCCTCATCTTTATTTGCTTTTATATTTGAGACTTTGATCATCTTACTGAAACAAAAGGTCCAGTTTCTGAGGATCGTGCTGTTGAGGTTGAGGAGAAAGTCGTCTCTCATCGCCCTCGCCTTACAGGCGCAAACAAGCACATGTTCAACCTTCTGAAGAAAGCCAAGGTCCAGCTCATCAAAATAGATCAACAAAAACATCTCAAGTCATCTGGGGTAAGTTAATTTAACTACAAATAACTTATAAGTTGTGTATCTTTCTGTTCAAACATCAGCATGTTCAGTTTTGTAAAAATTTTTAATTTAAAAATGTACATTTTTAATGAAATTATATTTATAATTTATACTGTTTGTACTGTGTGCCAAATGCCCAAGACTAACTTTAAATCTCCAGTTTGAATTCATATTAGCTGATTCAGATTAATAAAGTCATTTAAAACCTGTTATCACACCTCTTACACACTTCCTGTGTAGCTTTTGTCAGAAAATAGAATGACAGCAACACAGAGGCAGAGGCGAAAACTGAAGGAGCGCCACGAAAATTTCTGTCCTGACAAGGTTGACGTTTCTACAGAGCAGGTGACACATGTTTAAAGAACAAAACTTAAAAATTGAATGATATGAGTGGATTCTTGTTTGATTCTTTTAATAACAAAAAAGTTACACTTAGTGCCTTTGATTTACACCTGATTTATTCCATAAGCCTCCTGTCAGAGGAGGACCTCGCATCAAACACGTCTGCAGGGCTGCGGCGGTGGTTTTGGGGCAGCCCCGAGCCGTAGTCCCTGATGACATCCCGCGACTGAGTGCTCTACCCCTGCATGAGAGATCAGACGTACCTCCTTCACCTGCAGAGAAAGGTACTAGCATGCTAGCAAGTACCTGAAAAACTACTGTTTATTAGCACAATAAACAGAGTTAGTGTGAGTGCTGTTTAATGATTCATGGTGATATCTGGGTTGCGTTGTTTAAAGATTAGTTTTACTAGTTCAGTATTTGTGTGTCTTAAGGAATTAACATGGACATGTATTGGTCACTTCTCATCGAGGAATGCGGTCTGGGCACTCTTTGGTTAACTCGTGCGTTAAGGTTGTGTTGTTTTGTGACTGTAACAGGAGTCGAGTCTCACTCTGATCCAGAGAGCCCTGTGTTACAAGAACACAGTTTGCCAAAGATCCGCAGGGGACGAGCACATCTGTTCGGGACCCGCGGTCGCAGATGTGGCGAGTGTAAAGGTTGTCATCACGAGGACGACTGTGGAAAGTGCATAAACTGTCTGGATAAACCCAAGTTTGGCGGCCCCAACACGAAGAGGCAGTGTTGTGTGTACGTACCTGTTATTTTAACCCCAAATATCAATCATTCATTTATAATTTAAGACACTAAAACATGATTTTTCTTTGTATTATTTAATAACTTTGTTTCATAGTTATAAGCGATGTGATCAGGTTGAGGTAAGGAAAGCTCTGAGACTCAGTGGGAAGCTGCAGAAAGGTAAGAAAGTGTTAAAGGGTGAAAATAGGAACAATTTGGCAAATAAGGGAAAAGCACATTTGTGATAATGCCTCATTATTCGCAGGGCATGTGAAGAAGAGACGTTCATCTGTCAGCGCCGGTCACTCCAGCAATGAAGACGGCGAGGGCACCGATAGAATTGGCCGGACGTTTCCTACGTCTCTGAGTGACAGTCCATCTGTACGGAAACAGCCACGGCGACACGTGACCCCGCGATCCTACTGCGACCTGCTGGATTACGACTCAGACTTGGACTGGATCGGTTCAGACTCCACGGCCCGCAGGAAAACTCCTGGACTTCGCAATGCTGGTGAGCGCTCACTGTAGATGAGAAATGATGCACATTAGGAGCACAATTTTGTTGTAATTTTATTTTAACAACTATTTAATTGTTGTAATGAGTTCAATTTATTTTATTAAATTAATATGTAATTTTTAAAAGCTGTTTATTTTTTATTCTGTTTGTACTTCAATGCACCAAAGATTTTGTGTCATTGGACGACTTCATTGGCGACGCTTTTGACGAGGGAGTTGGACAGCGCAGATCCGGCTTCCACAAGATTCCGTCCGTCAGGCGGAAAGTGGAGAAGGTATTCATGCTGCACAGGTGTCATCTCTGTCCTCATTCAGTCATCCAGTCACCAACAGCTTCCTCCTGGTGTCTGTAGAGTCCTCAGGAACAGACTCCTCCCAGTGTCCTCGCAGCCCTTGCCAACGGCTTCTCCGAGAGGGAGGCGGAGCCTGCAGAGCCCACCCACAAGATCTGTGCTGATTTTAGGGTAAAGTTTTCAGGCCGTTGGTTGAGAAGCAGGGAGGCATTATGTCCAGATTTGAAATGTTTTGCCACAAGATGGCAGCACACGACTCTGTTTTAAGGCCAAAAACAGTAAGATCTCTTTGCCCAGAAGTGAATTATAAAAAGTCCCTTATAAAACTGTTTTCATTGCTTATAAATCAAAACCTTTTTTAACTCGCCAGACAAAGTTCTGCTCACAGCAACTGAAAACACATGCTGTCTTCAGTTACAAAACGAGTCATGTAATTTAATGCAGACATAGTGATCGTGAGAACCTGTTGTGTTTCATTATTCTCATGATGCAGTGAATCTGGGTCTGTTTAAATATGGTGGTAGCTTTCATGTTAGGCCATTAGATTATGAGTAAACAACTGAAGTCATGACATGATCCTGCACAGGAGGACTCTAGTCTACAGAGCGTGTGGGCCACAGGTGGTCTGAGTGTCCTGACCTCGGTTCCTTTGGTACCACAGTACCTCTGTCTGCTGTGTGCCAGTAAAGGCCATCATGAGGTACACCTGCTCTTCACCAGCACTTACATGTGAGGTTGAAAATCTGATGGTGAACTTCGATGTTTGGAAGCTGTTAAGGAGTGAATTTGTGGTACCGTTGGACAGATGCTGTATTGTCAAGTTTGCTGTGAACCTTTCCATTGGTTCTGCCTGGAACCCTCTGAGCGCCCACTGGAAGAGAACAAGGAGAACTGGTGCTGTCGCCGCTGCAAGTTCTGCAGAGTCTGTGGCCGCAAGAACAAAGAATTCAAGGTAGTTGTAGTTTGCACAACATCAGTGTGATTCTGTGTGATTCTGTGCACGTCTTCCTCATTTCTTTTCCTAACCCAATATATAAAACCAGAATGTTTCATCATCTCCCTGTTTATAGTATTCTGATTGTTTCACACAGTTCTTTAAAAGAGTTCGAGCCGTCTGAGAATCTGTGAAACATTGGCAGTTTTGCAATTCTTACCTCACAGGGAATTTTAGGCCATTTTTGCTGCAGTTGTGGTGCGATTAGTCATCAGTTTGTGTGTTTTATTTCCTAATTCCACTACAGCCTCTTCTGGAGTGTGAAAAATGTCAGAACAGTTACCACCCTGCCTGTCTCGGGCCCAGCTACCCCAAACCCAACAAACGTAAGAAGCTGTGGGTAAGTCAAGCCACATGCATGCTTTCCTGAACAACCGCTAAAGGAAACCAGGCTGCTCAGTTATATCTGCTTCAGTGACAGTTTATTTTCAGTCATATGCGTTACAGCAGACTCACAAAACAACCTTGTGATGTTTAAGTGGTTCTGCTGCCTGATGGAATATGTCTGTCAGCCCCAGCAGTCCAGAAAAATCAGCCAGATGTGACTTTGGCTCATCTTCATGTCCAGATCTGTACAGTTTGTGAAACTCGATGTTCACAGCGAACAATGAGTTCATTTAGCAGTTTCTACACAAGAAACTGTTTCCAGCTGCACAAACTGCCTACAGAAGCATCACACATGTTCATGATCCTTTTGGGAATTTCTGTGAGTTTTTATCCATGGGTTTGAGCGAAGGTGCTGTTGGTCTGTTTCAGGTGTGTATGACCTGCATCAGGTGCAGGAGTTGTGGGGTAACTCCGGGGAAGAGCTGGGACACGGACTGGAATCATCAGCAGAATCTGTGTCCTGACTGCACTCGGCTGTTTGATCAAGGTGAGACCTGGAGGTTCCTGTGATCCGATGACAAGGTTCTTGTGTAGAACAGTTGGACATGCTGTCATGATGTCTAGATTTTTGAGAAGGTTGTTTTTCACTTGTGATGCAGCTCTCGAACTGTGACCTTTATTTGTGGTGTGTTTAAAACAGACACAGGATGACTCAGACACAGGATGTTTCTGTCTCATTTCAGTAGTCTGGTGAACAGCACTGATGCCGAGTGTGTTTTACAGGTAACTACTGCACCATGTGCTTCAGGTGTTATGAAGATAATGACTATGAGAGTCAGATGATGCAGTGTTTCACATGTAACCACTGGGTTCATGCTAAATGTGAAGGGCTCACAGGTGAGTGAGGACACTTCTGTCCTCTTAAAAATATCTTTAATCCAGGCACAGTTGATTTATTCACCAGCAAAGGTCTGCATTACATTTGGGTGTAACATGGTTTCATCCTGTTCATCTTTGTAAAATATTTACCCTCATAAGCAAATAAAGACTCATTTAGTGAATGTTTTGCAGAACTTGTAATACTGTGAATCACAATTGCCACATTCCTCTGCACTTGTTTTTATAATTTTTATGAAATACATCTTCTATATGTTTGTTGTTTCGTACATGTAGGGGTTTTTGTGTTTATAAATAGCTGAGAAAACGTTTTCAGTGATGGTTTTGACATTTCAGTGACAATGAAGTAGTTGAGAAATGATTGTGTAATCACAGCTGAAGTTTTTAGGAAATGTACCACAAACATGTGTGTCAGACATTTCATCATATGTTTTTTCTTTTACACAGATGACTTGTATGAAATCTTGTCCAGTCTTCCTGAGAGTGTGGTGTACTGCTGTCAGCCATGCTTACAAGCCCAGCCTGATGGAGAAGTCAGTGGAGCTGGATGGAGAGAGGTTCTCCAACAGGAGCTCAGTGCAGGGTTAGAGAAGATACTGGCTTGTCTGCTGAGCTCCAGTCTCACCAAACCCCTGCTCACCTGCAAGAGGGTGGGTGTCTTCTCTTAAACTTTCTCATGATGGGTTTGTTGGCCTTCATTCTATTTCTGTGATGATCACAGAATTCTGTTCACACCTCATTTTTAATGCTACCCGGCCAGACTTTATTTTGATTGGAGCATTCTCATTCTAGAAAGCATCTGATTGGACAAAACTTGTTGTATTGTGCTTGAGGAGTCATCGCTTTGTGAACACACTACATGTTGCAGTTGTTACAACTGTTCATTCATGATTAAAAGAAAACATGGAAACTTTACATTTCTTGGTTCTTCTGTAGTGTTCTGCGTTGGGTTCTCCAGACACTGTGTCTGAGGACTTCCCTGTTTGTGATCTTCAAGCTGTTGAAGTGAAGTTTAAAGAGGGCTTCTACACCTCCCTGGTCAGTATCTCAGGCAGTCAAGTCACTTAAAACTGTTTTACTTCCTTTTCAGAGATGCACCTGAAACTGCCTTTCTGAACACAAACACAGTAAGCAATAGCGCTAAACAATGTGACAAATGCTGATTCAGTTCTGGTTAAAAGAGTTTCTCTTAAAGTAAATTGTTCTCTTCCCAGTCACACTGGATTTCTGAGAATGAGTCTGCATTCTGCAGTTCAGTTCTGCTGGGCAATCATGTATTTCGTTGTATTACAAAAACCGTGACATGACTGGGAAGTTCATCTGATTTTGAAACGCAGATGCAGAACATTTGTTGTAATAAAACAATAAAAAAGTATTTATCTTTTCCCGTAACGCCAAAAATGCACTGAATGTCTACAAATGTCCGGTTTGTTATTTATAAGTGTTTGACCTAGTTTATATATGAACTAGGTCATGTATAAACACAGTAAAGCAGAAGTTGATATTTTAACTTTGTGGATTTGCAAGCAGAGGTCTTTTCATGAGGATGTGGTGAAGGTGATAAACAGTCACCTTCAGGAGGAAGAAGATATACCTGAGGAGCAGAGGCTCACAGCGGCCGCCCGCACTCACTATCTGATGGTCTGAACCTGTGATGTTTTTACTTACCAAAACCACACATAAAAGTTTGGCATTCATGAGTTAATAAGCTCAGAGCCTCTGGTGTAGGGAGAATTGTTCCTGCTGTTGCATGTGTTGCCTTTAGCTCAAACAAAACTGGCTGTAGTTGCAATTTAGAAGAGAAAAGTTGTTCCTTGTATTTATTAAATCTCATTTTTTACTGCATGTCCTTTGTATTTGATTTTTGACATGTTAATAGACTTGCTGCTGATATGGCGTAAAGTTAATAATAATAATTTTTTTAGATACTAGAGGATGTTTATAGTTGGTTCAACAGTCAAGACCCTAAAGTATGGGATCCACACTCCAAACATCTGCCGGCGTAAGTCTTTGTTTACTGTTTTATGTGGTTTACATGTTTTGACATCTTATGTCATCAGAACGGATGGTTTGCGGATGTTATTAATCACATCGTTGCATTTTTGATAATCACCTGTTGTTTTAGTGGAATGCTTTTACATGCCGTGATGCCTCCAAACTACGAACATGTTTATGCCCAATGGCGAGAGCGAGACGGCTGCAGCGGAACCTCACCACTGACTGGAGCAGAGGATCTTTCTACACCTTCAGCTCGTAACACCATCCAGAGTCACGGCAGGGACATGAGAGCTTTACAAATGAAGCTCAACGGTACCAGACCATCAGAATACGTTTAAGTTTTCAGTTATCAGTCTTCAGACTGAAGCTTAGAACCTACAGTATAAACCTTAATAAGAACAGAACATTCAGAAATACATGCTATTTGTTCTGTGTGCTGCTTTTTGTTGACAAGACTGTTGTTTTCGACTTAAAACCTCAGACAGCGTGTCACACTAACTATGATGTTATGGTGGTTTGTTTCAGGGAATAAGGGTCGACATGCTAACACAGACCTGGACACTGGCTGGTCAAGAGAAGATGAGAGGCAGTGTGCTTTGTGCCAAAAATATGGTGATGCGAAGGCCAGTGTAAGTGTTTAAATACAATAATGTAGTGAAACTGGTGACAGCGGAGCTGAAATGTGAGATGTGTTTCTCAGGACGCAGGGCGACTGCTGTATGTGGGGCGGAACGAATGGGCTCATGTGAACTGCTGCATGTGGTCAGCAGAGGTGTTTGAGGAGGACAACGGCTCACTTCTGCATGTTCACAGCGCGGTGGCGCGAGGTCGTCTGATGGTGTGTTTAAATCTCATTAGTCCTGATATGACATTCAATACCAACTTGATTCATTGATCTGTTGAATGAATCTTTTGAACTTTTGCCTCTTTATCACCATCTCTGTTTGAAACTAAATGTTTATTTACATAATCATTAACATAAACTTAGTGTAAGGAGACCGTGTTGAACACTGATCTGTCATGTATCTGTTCAGTAACTGATTTTATCTAAAAACATATGAATTGCAGCTTTAATGGTTGTATGTTTTCCTGTGATTTTAACGAATGTGATTTTAGTTAACAGCTTCATCACAGATTTTTGCTAATGTCTTTTTTTTATTGCTAGCGTTGTGAGCGATGCAACCGAACCGGCGCGACAGTGGGCTGTTGTCTTCCTTCATGCCAGAGTAACTATCACTTCATGTGCGCGCGCTTCCGCAGCTGTGTCTTCCAGGATGACAAGAGAGTCTTCTGCCACAAACACCGCGACCTCATAAGTGGAAAAGTATGTTTCTGCTTTCACTGCGTAAAGTTCAGCTGTAAGTTCTTATTTAGTAAAAGATGGTTACTTAGATACTGTTTGTGTGCGTACTTTCAATTTACCAGATCATCACTGGTCAAGGGTTTGAAGTGCTTCGGAGAGTTTATGTGGATTTTGAGGGTTTGAGTCTCCGCAGGAAGTTTTTGACTGGATTGGAGCCGGAATCTATTAATTTAATGATAGGTTGGTTTTTTTAGTGTTACAATTATAAAGCGAGAACCTTACAGAATAATGGTATATAGATGGATTAATCATTACACATTATGCACATGTTTTAAGCATAATTGTTCTGCTGTTTAGGTTCTTTACTTGTAGAAAAACTGGGAAAGCTTAGTGAACTATCTGCTTGTCATGGAAAACTTTTTCCTGTGGGTTATGAGTAAGCAACTTTTGTTATCTAGTCTAATAATAAGAATGGCATTAAAATGCATGCAGCACACTTGTGGTTTTTCCCTGTTTGGACATTAACACATAATTGTTCTTGTTTTCAGATGCTCTCGTTGGTATTGGAGTACAGTAAACCCCCTCCGGCAGTGCAAATATAAATTTCGTGTTAGGGATGTCCGACCACCCGCTCAGGAAAAAACGGTGGAAGATGTTCCTGATCAGGGAGAAAACCGTACAATTGCCCACAGTCCATCCCCCCGTTCAGGTGCTTACTGTACACCATTACTGTCTATGGAGTTGTGGATTTAAAACCTTTTAATGTCATTTTAGAAATGTTTAAATGTTCTATATATATTTCTGTTAGAAGCTGAAGCCCAGGCAGTGGATTTGACCTCTACTTCCTCTGAGTCAAATTCCACTTCTGTATCCATCTTTTCCAAACCGGACCTTGGTGCCCGTCCCAAAATACCATCATATCCTCAGAACAGAAGGCCTGCTGGAGGTTTGTCCAGACCACTGCCTTCTCCAGGTAATTGGATAGTTTGATTCGTTTCACAGTGTTATGATGTCTGTTCCAAACATTACTTTCTGAAGCATGTGATCTTTTCATATGACAGATGTTATGATTATTGTTCACCAGGAGCAGCCCCATCCAAGCCTCATCACATCTTGACTATCAGTGATTTGGATGACACCCGACGGGCAAGACGGCAAAGCCCACACTCCCAGAATAGTGGAACCCATGGTCACATCACCTCCCTTGCTCATGGATCCCCAGCAGGCCCAGTGTCATCCAGAGCACATGGATCCCATCACCTTAAAACCTCCCAGCCTACCTCCCCAGTTTTCCCTCTTGGTGCTACTGAAAACCGGATGACCTCTTCATCAGCTCGTCCTGTTGGTCGAAGTGCTTCCTCAGTCCGGGCTTCTGGAATATTGTTGCCCCATTCTACCTCAGGACTGTTTTCACAGTCCGCTTGGCAAGGTGGTACTGGCAACACCCCTTGTACCAACCAAGCTTCTCCTACCCATGTCTCCATGTCTCTAGACTCCATATCCATAGTATCACCACAAAAGGGTCCATCAGAAAATGGTGCTTTGCCTTTAGGAGATTCTTTGGGTATGCAAAAAGGTCATCATCTAGTGAATAACAAGGATTTCCCTTCCTTTCATTTAGAAGCAGACCTGACTGTGGCACCTGATCTCAAAACAGAGCTTGAAATTGAAGAAACAGTGCTGAGTGAGGGGGTAGCTATGAACTGCAGTGCACAAATTGTTCTTGAAGGTCAGGAGGACTTTTGGGACACAGGTGTGGAGAAATCTAAAGCATCTGCCCAGAGCTTGTCTTGTACTAATGACCCTTGTAGAGTAGACTGGAGTGATGGTTCTTCTGATGACGACATGGAGAACTACTGCAATTTTACTCGCACTGTAGTTACTTGCAGAACTCCAAGAGATTCCTCTCAGACACCTACATCTCCATCTTTAAGGCAGATTTCCCAGCTTGATGGTGTAGATGATGGGACAGAGAGTGATACCAGTATAGCAAATAATGATAAGAACATTCACAAATTGAATCAGGCCCAAAAGCCACACAATTTGTTTAACCCCGAACCTCATGAACACACAGTCAGCAATGGGCCTTTTTTAGCTTTTTCTGGCTCTACTGTTTCATCCATTAGTTGCCATTTAGAACCCGTGTCCAACTCTGTTGATACTCCATCCTTAAAAGCCTTTGTTGGTACAGATTCTTTGTGCATAACTTTACCACAACAAAACACTTTGACTAATTCTGCTGATTTAAAGTCTTCAAAGGCAGCCTTTTCTGCATACAGTAATGACTACCAAGCGTCTAGTTTTGTTTTAGAGCCAGAAACACCCCTGATCCTTGAGAGATGTGATCAACCCTCACCCAACGCAAGTTTCACAGAGCTGGTCCCAGTGCAGGAAGATTCTACAGTTCTTCAAGAATCTACTACTGAGTCAAAAGAAATATACTTGGATCCTGGTAGTGGCCACTCTATATCTTCTTCAGATGGCTCAATGTGTCCAAACCATGTGTCAGAGGGTACTGCTGGTGTTTTTATATTGGGACCAGTTAATGGAGCTCAGACTTCAGTGGAACAAACCCCTGCTTCTTCCACAGAGTTACTCAATGCTGCATCAACTTCCTCTGTGCAAGTTCCTTTAGCATCATTTTCAAACCAGGCACCTTCTTCAAATGTTTCCTTGTACCCTGTTCAGACTTCTGAGGCTAAGTTGTCCTTACCTCCCATGGAGAGTTTCAGAACCAAACAACATGCATCCACAGACACAATGCAGCCAGCACCTTTAGTTCCTAGAGGGACAATGTCATGCATTCCTGCAAATTTGCCATCAGCCACTGGTGTTCCCCTTGGGAATTATGGGCCAGTTTCAGGTACAGTGTCTGTCCCATTGTACCCCACTTACTCACAACCTACTGGTTCTACACTTGGTGTAGTTTCCTCCACTCCTTCAGTCATCTCCCAAACATCAGCTCAGTGCCAACCAACACCTTCCACCATAGAGACAAACTCTGCTTCAGGTGTCATTAATAGGTACAACACTATGCCTATGCAAAAAGAAACTGCACCAGGACGGACAATTTCCATAAATTTTTCAACCCCAAGATCAACACTGGAACCTCAGCAACAGATGGTTACCCAAGCATTACCAGGTCATGCTATTCTCACTGTAAAGGAATTGGGTGGACCCAATGTAGATCCCACCCCACATGTTTTACTTGTTAACCGACATGGTCAGATTTTTGTCAGGAATCCTGAAAGCAACACCTTCCAGCTGCCTACTCCAAATTCACCTTCTTTCAACTGTGTCACTCAAATTGCCAGCCTCTTGCAAAGCAATGCCTTGTCAGCAACACTTGCTGCAGCTGGTAACTTGACCACCATTCCAACTCAAGTCCCCAAAATTATGACCCCATTGGTACAAACCTCAAACACAATTGGCCAGATTATTGCTAACAGTAACAATGGAAAAGCATCGTTACTTGCAGATTCCAAAAAGCCACGAAGGACTGCCAAAGCCTCTGGAGATCATTCCACAGCAGGAATGAAGAAACCACGAAAGTCTTCCACACCTAGAAGGACCAAGTCTGGCCCCTCAAGCAAAGAACCTGCAGGTCAAGAAACAATATTTTCAGATGTGTCCAAACAACCAGAAAGTGCCCAAGCTATTATAAACCAAGCTATGGCTGGTTACTATGACCCCAGCAAGACTGTTCCCCATGTTTTTAGTCCCTTGTCACCTTGTAACACTACAACTGCTGGTCAGACTTCAACAGTTAGTTCAGAAGTTCTACGCCAAGGTCTAATTGTTGAACCAGAGACAGAGGCTTCTCCTCCAGCTACACCAGGAGCATCACTTAGACCAAAGCAGGTTCGAATGAAAAGAGTGTCCTCTCTTTCTGACCGTATTGCCATAAAGAAATCCAAATCAGACTTTTTAGAATCTGACCACCCTAGTGGAGAAGAACCACAAAAGTCAAGCTCTGTATCAGCCAGGTAAAAACTGAAAAAGAAGACATTTACTGTCATTTAAAGATGTTTTTGGTACTGTCAATGTAAGATCTAAAATGTTTTCCTCCTGTTTCCACTTCAGGTATGGAGTTCGCATCAAAACACCAACTGTCAAGGGAGTTCTTGATCTAGATAAGCTAAATGAAGAGCCAAATAGCGACTCTGAGAGTGCAAAGTAGGTTTTATACTTATTTTCTCTAGAATATTATTATCTAGAAATGTTATCTTTCATAAGCCCCTGTTTTAGTTCAAAAGTAAAAATATGTATGTAAAAATAATGTTTTTTATTTAATTGTTTCCTCATGTTTAGGTCTGGGCCTTGGAATCGTCTTGCATTGCCTCGTGGTGGAGACGGCAACAAACCAGCAACTTTGGATTGTGCTCAGCGCAGTGCACAAACTGACTGGAACAAATACTCAGGCATACTCCCTTATCCTCCTCTCTGAACACTTTTCAGTTAAAGATCTTTCAATGTGTTGTATATTAAAATGATTTTGTCATATTAGGGACGCTGTCTTGCTTAGATGATGAGACGCCTCCCTTAGAGAGTGATGAGGAGGGTCCTCCCAACCGAGAACAGCCCCACCTACGCTTTGAGATCACAAGTGACGATGGCTTCAGTGTGGAGGCAGAAAGCATTGAAGGTGTGAGCTCATGGTCACATGATCATTTGGAAGTCATAGTCAAAGTACAGACCAAGTACAGACCAAACAGAAACACCCCAGGGAAACAAGTGATGGTCTGAAAATGTATTTGCTTAGCTTTTGTAATAGCACGGATATCTTTCAGTGCTGCGATCTGTAACTTTTTTAGTCAGAAAAAGTTGAATAAACAAACATCAGTTGAGGAAGTACACAACAGATCAGTGTTCAACACTGTTCAATGAGCAAGAAAACAGTTTTCTAACTCATTTGTTAACAAAACTATGAAAAGTAACCCTACAGTTTAATATTTCAGGGACAAGATGGCGTTAGAGAGCCAAACGTTACAGATTGTAGCTTTAAACAAAGTAAAACAAATTGTTCTTGAAGCAGATACAGAACACACTGTTGTGTTTGGTTCCAGTGGCATGGACTGTTGTTCTAGAGAGAGTCCAGGAGAGTCGTGCTGTTGCGGGTCTGAGGCAGCTGTCTTTCACTGGGATAAGTGGGGCTCATATGATGGGAATGCTCCATGATTCTGTCATCTACCTGGTAGAACAACTCGAGGGGGCCAATCGCTGCCAGCGACACACTTTCCGCTTCCATAAACAGGCCAGTCAGGAGGAGGATTTGCCTATCAACCCCAGTGGCTGTGCTCGCTCTGAGGTCTACCTGAGGTCGGTTCACCCGGTTCACACAGTCAGAAAATCATTGTCTAACCTGTTAATGACCCCAGAGTATCAGACATGGTCTGTTAAATGAACTAAATGTTTAAACTTTTGCCTCTTTACTGCAATCTCTGTCTAGTTTATAATGGGAACAGTTACTGATGGCAGCTTTTCCTTGATGGAAGTCTATCCTTGGGATCAAACCTCAAATTCAAATTTTATTGGTCACATACATAATCGTACACAGTATGACATGCAGTGAAATGCTTTTATGCCTGCTGACCCTGAGAAAGAATGTTATTTAAACATAACAGTAAACAGTAGGAACAGTAAATAGGAATCCAAAAGAAACAATAAGTTGCATAAGTTGTTGTCTAGGAGCATAAATTTGT
>JBAJNP010009344.1:0-18339 GCA_036877545.1 Yasuhikotakia modesta
GTTTATGTTCTGTTACTAATAGAAACGTTAGGAGAATGTTTTAACAACCTAACATTGTCATCTTTGGCATTGTCAGAGTTGCACACTCACAGTAAATGTATCCAGGCTCTGGGATCAATGCGGTCCTCACGGATCCGGTTTTGACTGAGATCCAGGACCCTCAGGTTGGTGGTCTTGTTGAGGAGTCCTGAGTGTATCACCTCAATCTTGTTGTCAGAAAGATGAAGTTCCTGAGAACATTAAATTCAATTAAAAAAGTTAATTAAAAGTCAACAATATTTTCTGATGCTTTATATAACTTTACAGGAAGTAAATATTGCATCACATATTGCATTTGTCTGATGTTGACTCTATATGTGTTGATTTCCTTGTTTGTCAGTTTAAAGCACATTTTTAAAATAAAAACTTTGAGACAAAAGCCTGACTGACCTGTATGGAAACAGGCAGACCAGATGGAATGGCTCTGAACTTATTGTCATCCAGTCTGAGGTAAATTAGTTTCCTCAATGGCTTGAAGGTCAGAGGAGAGACGTTTCCATCATGGAAATAATTATCTTCTAACTCCAGCGTCAGCAGCTGAGATAGACCTGAAACCAGCATTAAACATATGACATACATTCATGTTTTTGGCACCAGTAATATTTTAACACCTGAGTTTTGAAGCGTGAGGTTACAGGGTCACTGTGGTTGTGTGTTTACCTCTAAAAGTGTTTGGCGTGAGCCCACTGAGTTTATTATCATTCATCTTCAGCTCCACCAGAGAAGCGGGGAGAGGCGGCACTTTGGTGAAGTTATTTCCATCCAGGTTCAACCTTCTCAGCTTCGTCAAGTTCTGCAACAGGCCGAGAAGAAGCTCATAACACCGTCAAAACCATTCAAACAAACATCTCAGCACTTGCAGTGGAAGCCAAACACCAACGTTACACAACGCAGACACTCAAAGTTCATCTGGCATGAAGAATTCAAGATTCCTGAAGATGCCACTGAGAAGAAACACAGTCCTGCTGCTGGAATATAGTATCAACCTGTCAGATCTATAAATGGTGTCCAGGATGTACGGAATACGGGTGAGAAAGTGTAAAGAACAAGCGATTGTCTTTTTTAGGAGGCGTATCTGTTGACTCAATAAACTCATGTTCACTGCAGCACGCCGGTGTGAATGGTTCTGATGATGTCACACCTGAGGTCTTGTGAAAACACACCAGCTACTTGAGAAATATCAGCTCAAGGTCTGATTCACTACTTTTACCCTCCTGTTATGATCATAATCTGAGCTGACGGGTTCGATTTGCCATCAGTTTGCAAAATAACCTGCAATGTTGTGTTGTAGAATATTGAAGACAAGTCTTCAAGTCTTACAGTCTGAATACATCTGCCAGCAATAATTCTGTGCATCTCACCCGGAACACATCCAGCCTCAGTGAGAAGTCGTCCAGTTTGTTTTTGCTGAGGTCCAGCCACTCCAGGTTGGGAAGACCAGCTAAAGCCTGAGCTGGAATCTTGCTGATTTTATTATCTGCAAAATATCAAACGTGAGGTAAAAATGTTCATCTCTTTCTCCATCACATTAGCTCAGTTAGCGCGGCGTCCATTTCAGTCTTTCAGTGGCGTTTATAGAAAATAAAACCATGCCAGATTTTGTTACGCAAGAGCTCAAAGGAACCCTCAGCATCTGCCAAGACGTCTGTCAATAACATGCAACAGCAAACCCCCTCCTTAACCCACACTTACATATTTCACAACATTCTCTATTATCTAAATTTATCTAGACCCCCACCACCATTTTCCACCACAAAAATACTATAAAGTTTGTCAAAACTACAAAGGTGTATTTTTATTATAAAAATAATCAAACAGTAAAGACATATCTAATATCTTATTTTAATACTTATGTTTTTAATCATCTTGTCTCTCCTCTGAAAGGTTGTTGGCTTTCTAATGGCTGACAAACACTAAACTATATGGGTCTTATGAAAACATTTGAACTTCCAAAAGCATGACAAGATGTTTCCTCAGCTCACATGAACTCTGGACTCACCTGCTAGGAAAAGACCTTTGACTCCTGGGTCTCTGATGATGGGGAACTGAGTGATGCCGGTGTTTCCACATGCGATAAGAGACTCTGAAAGCAGGCAGCCGGCCGGGAGCGACTCCATATGAACAGAGGCGCGTGAAACTGGACGGCCAGAACCGCGTCCCACTGGCCGAGCGACGGGGGCCGGCAGCGGGCGTCCGGTGGGGAGAAGCACAGATCTTTTGGTGGGAAGAGCGAAGGGTTGCTGAAGTCCCAGTTTGGGTTGGGACGGCGGAACTCGTCTTTCAATCACTATGGGATGAACAGCAGATCTATACACTGAAATATCTTCATCATCATCATCATCGCTGTGGTCTTCTAGATAGTCATCATCATCGTGGTCGTCGTGATCAAAATGGATACGTCTCATGAACTTGTGTTCTGGGGGGGTTACGGGGGTCCTGGGCAGTTTTCCATAATCTTCCAGCCTCACACCCTGAACACCCGGATCTGTTCTCGGGGGAGGGACCTGTTTCTTAGGAACCTTTGGGGACGGATGAATAGAAAACATAAATGTTTATGAACTTAAGGTTTATGTTATTTATTTATGCAATAATAAAGAATTAGAATTTATTTAGATGGCTAAATTCATTGTTTTTCTTCAAACTGTGACCACAAAGATCTATTCTAACGTTCTTCTTCAGGCTGTGTGGTTCTGTAAAAAAGTTTCTTTGTGAAGAACCTTTACAGCACCTTTAATTTAAGATCTTCTGTGTGGAGATCTTCTACTGTACATCTACTGTATGTTTACTGTACTCACCTCTTTCACTTGTGTGACCACCAGCTTGTTCTTCCTGGGCTTCACCTCCAGAACATTTTTCCCCACAGGTGGTTTTCCTGCTGGTCTGGTTTGGCTCTTTCTCAAACCGTTTTTCTCCACCGACGCTGGTTTGGGTTTGCTGGCCACAGAACTCTGGGTGGGTGAAGCTAGACATGATCGTAGACAGAAGATCAGAGGCACTGTTATGCACCCATCACTCATGGCATGTCTCCAGCCTGCTCCCACCTCAGCGTTACTACAGTTCACTCATATGACTATTATATCACTGCAGACCCAGCATCAGCTAACACAACATAATCTATAATGAATTGTGGAATGCAACCCAGATAAGGAACGTTCTCAAAACATTCTCAGGCTAACATTTTCTAAATGTTCCTCAACATTATCAAACACATACTTGTAGTTGATTTTTTAACATTATATTTGTCAAAACTGTAAGTAATTTTTAAGTATTTTAAAATTTTCAAAAATATTACAGAATTTAAAGTTTGAATATGTTCTTTTAATCCAGCAATAATGTTAATAATTAAACTACAGCAATGTAAAAAATGGACGTTTAAATGTTACTAGAACATTCAAAATAGCAAAATGGCACGAGTCAAACAGAACTACGAATGAGTGAGAGAGAGAGAGAGAGAGAGAGAGATTGAGAGAGAATGACCTCTGACCTCTGTTTTGGCAGGGGATATTTCTGCAGTGAACTGCTCCATCATCACACTGGCACAGACTGCATGAGTCTGGAGACCAGAGAGCCCCACCAAACAGAGAGATCCCATTCACCACACACTGCCTGCTGCTGCCTGCCACACACACACACAACACATACACCGCACACACATCGCAAACACACATTACACACACACACCACACACACGTTACACACACACACGTTGAGTTTAGAGGTACATTCTACAGATGTAATGTTTTTATACTGTATAAACTGTATACTCAACAGGAACACAACCATTAAACCCTTTATGTCTTCATTTCATTACATTACATTTACATTTATGCATTTAACAGACGCTTATATCCAAAGCGACGTACAATTGAAGGAACAATAAAAAGAGTCTATTTAGACTTTTGAATGTCTGAATAATTTTTGAATATTTCTGAAACATTTTTAATAACATTTACACCATACAGTTAAACTACATTATTAATATCTGTATCAAACAGTCACTGATTACTGGTGTTTAGATTCACTCAGATCTAAGATTTAAACACCACAAGCGTCTCTCACCTGGAAGGATGGAGTCTTCATACTCAGGTGTGTCAGAAACGGCAGGTAACAATCGTCTGGAGTCTCTGTGTCTCTCTTCTCTCCTCTTTTCTCTCCTTCCCTCTGTTAATGAAAGAGCTGCACACAAGCACAGACACAGGACTAAAACTCTGCACATGGTGAGTCTGTGCTGAGCGGCTGCAGGTGAGACTGTCTCACACATACTGAGGGCTGGATCTGCTCTGAGGTCAGTTATAACCCCTGCCTCTGGATGTCACCCCCCCAAAAACTGAAGAAACCGCAGAGGTGAGAGCAGTGAGCCCACCTAACAAGTTTAGGCTGTAAGAACATTTCTGTAACGTTTCCAACAACTAACACAAATGTTACAAATGTTATTTTGAAGGTTCTAAGAAAACTCCAGAAAGTTTTTTTTAGATTTCTTTTAGTTTTGTTTAGCTGGGATAAAAATAAGTTATTCAAAATTTTGTAACCTTTCCAAAACGTTCCACTAACAACTTAAGCATAACATTTAATGTATTATATATACCGTCATAAAAAGTTCTAGTAACATTGCTGCAAAAACGTTGAGGTAACTTTTAAAGAACCCTAGCCAACATTCTGAGAACGTTCCCTGTTAGCTGGGCGTGTGGAGAAGGAATGAGGGGAAAGGAGAGGGGGAGAGAGGCAAAACATTATCAACAAGTGCCTCTTTCATTCCACCAACCGCCTCTCCATCAGTCCCAGGAGCCAAACAAACTATTAGTGAGTTCTCCTGAGGGGAAAATCTTATCTTTCACAGGAATTATTGTCCTGACGTCAACGGATACATTTCCAGCGTGTGGGATGTGTTGATGAATAAATCATTATATATAAGTTTGTCTTATAAAGAACCTTGTTTCTGCGTGTTCTTCGCTGCTGCTGTATGTGTGATGGGGGAAAATTTTAAACTAACAGTGAGGCTGTTGATGTGCTGTTGACTGCGGGCCGACAAGCATCACGCTGCTGAGAAATTCTTTAAGTTCCAATGATTTGCAACCTTGTTTGACCGTCTCTCCGTCTGGTGCTGTCTCTCATTGGCTCATTGTTGCTATGACAACTTCATTACACAACATTGCGGATGATGCATTTTGTTGTGGCGTTTGATGTAAACACAAGAAAGAAATGCAACATTAAACTTATTATATTAAACTAAAGTTGTATTCTAATTAGATATGATGTACATGTACGGCCTCGTGTGTAACAGATCGTGTTGACATTTGTATAAATATATTAATCAGATTATGAACAGCACTTTATCACGTACATATGTCACAGAGATTAAAATAGGACAGCTAAATAAATGTTCCGGCCTCTAGAAAACCCGACAGGCGGCACTCGCCTGCATTAATGCTCAGGAATATGACAGTAACCGTGTGGTTTTTTAGAATAACAGCTTAATGAGAACATGAGATTATTACATAAAATACGTTTGAAGTATCAGAGACAAATAAACAGTTTGTGTTAAATGTTTGCATCCGCTCACACTCCTCTCTCAGTACAGCTTTTCTTAGTTTTTCTTCCCATGTAGAAAATTAAGCAATTTTGTGCAATACTCCCCCAGATAGCATCCCGCGCTTCCTGTCTTTCATTCAAAAATAAAATCTCTAAATGTTCATATAGACAAACAATCATTTTATAGAGGTAAACAGGCTCCTACGACTTCCTGCTTTTGGGGTTCACCTCGTACACCTGCTGCTCTCACCACAAAACAGATTCAAGCAGATATTAATGTCCCAAACAAAACAGCACAGAAATGCATTTAGCAACGTCCCCCATCTGTGGTCTGTCTGGAAGGAGTCTGTGTAAACGCTTTCTGTGGGACGGTTCCGCCCAAGTTAGCGACCCTCCAAAAATATGGTTTGATGCACAATTGAACCGCATTGACCTCAGACAGCAAACAGTCTGTTCATGTCCTTCATGACAACCTGAGAATCAGAGTTTCCAAAAAGTCCCTGTTCTCCTGTCTCACTGCTAGAGTCGCCATAAATTTACCAGCCAAACGTATTGATAGATTGATAGAGAGAGAGTGTGTTAGAGAGAGGGAGTGAAAGAGTGTGTGTTTGTGTGTGTGTGAGAGAGAGAGAAAGAGAGAGAGAGAGAGAGAGTGTGTGTGTGTGTTAGAGAGAGGGAGTGAAAGAGAGTGTGTGTGTGTGTGTGTGTGTGTGTGAGAGAGAGACAGAGAGGGCATCAGACAGACAGATGTAATTAGATAGACAGATAGATAGATAGATAGATAGATTGATTGATTGATTGATTGATTGATTGATTGATTGATTGATAGATAGATAGATAGATAGTCTCTCCTGTAAATAATTGTGTTTTGGGAACAGCTTTCTTGACTCCTCATGAAACACCTCCCACCGCCTGACGCTTCACAGCTGTGATTACTGACTGTTTATTTATAGAGCCGGTGGGTTTGACCCCAGAGATTCCTGCAGACGTTCACTCTGTAACAAATCCAGTTGTCGCATATTATTCAAAAGCATTATATCGTGTGTTATCTGAAGCACTGCATTATACAGCACAGCACTCATTATTACTATAATGCTGAATATCTGCATGTAAAGGACTTCATAAAATTACTGCAAACCTGTAAAATAATAAACAGATGGCCGTCATGCTGTAATTTCATCATTCAGTCGCAGAACGTTAAGCTGTGAAGTGTTGCGTGTAACAGACACACAGAGATGTGAGCTAAAATAAAGGCATTGGATCAACTCTCCTCACAGTGACTTGTGTAGTTAACCAGAACAGACAACTGTAGTCATGGTGTCTTAGAAAACTATCCTGACTATCTTTATTTTATATTCTGTCATCTGCCTGCAGCACAAAGTTACTCTCAGTGCATCTGACTGTATGACCTGCTGCACTGGAGGCCGCATTAAAACTACAGAATACATTTATTTACATGTATTCATTTGGCAGATGCTTTTATCCAAAGCGACTTGCAGTGAATTCAAGGCACATATTTTTATCAGGACTTGCCTTCCCCTGGGATCGAACCCACAACCAATGCTCTACCAGTTGAGCTAACAGGAAGGCATATATGTAAACTTATATGTAATATATAAACTTAAAATGTTATTTTGCATTATAATATTGCAATGATAAAATAAATATACAAATGCCATGTAGATCTTTCATGCACCATAAATGATAATTGTTATATTAATAAATAAACCATCAAGAAACGTTAAAGAATAAACAATAAACGTTAAAGAATAAACAATAAACATCATTTTTACATATAATATAAACAAAATAGTAGTTTAGCCACATCCGCCCTCTGGTGGTTAAAGCGGCAATGCGCAATACTCGCGTGTGCTGTCGTCATACCTCAGCAGCCAATCAGCGCCGACATCAACAGGAACAGAAACAATGGAGGCGAGTGTGACGTCATGCCCAAGACTTTCCCAGCAGAAGCGCCCCCGCGTCAACATGCGCGATTTCTGAACCCGACAAACAGCCCAAATGGCGTCGTGGTCGGACAAAATGCTGCAGCTCCTGCGTCGCATGAACAACTTTCATCTACCAGGTGGCGGAAGTACAAAAACAAACATGCATATCGATAAAAATGTCGTGCGTGACGTCGATCCGTTTCCCTGACGTCAGCCACACGCATCGACGCGTTTCTCTCGTTGCAGGCTCCAGTTTGGAGAGCTGTCTCCGTTTCGAGGTAGCCGGCGAGCAGGTGGGATGGATCCCCCCCAAGGTGGCGTCGGTTCTCGGTCGCTTCCCGTCCGTCTTCAGCCCGTACGGCAGCGCGGTGACCCTGTGCTCCAGCCTGGACGGCTTTGAGAGCAGATCTGAAGCTGTGGATGAAGTTCTGCACGAGCTGAGGAGAGAAGCGACGTTCGCCTGCCTCATAGGCTGGAGAAACGAGGTGAGACGTGGCTTCACTGCGTAAGATGAAGGGCAGGCGACGCTCGTCTTCATCGTTTGTGCTCGTGTGTCTCGTTTGCAGCAATACGCGGTGATGCCCCGATATTGCGACCCTCCATTGATGTATATGGAGAGGGCAGCTACAAGTGAGTCTGGGCATATCTGTGGTGTGACAGACAGAAAGTTACACAAGGAAAGTAATAATTGTTGATGATCTTGTCATTGAACAGGTTTGTTTGGAGTAAAACGGTACGGAGTTCATGTCAATGGTTACACCAGAGATTCCAGTGGAAACCTTAATATGTGGCTGGCAAGACGATCTCTGACCAAACAGACGTATCCTGGAAGACTGGACAACATGGTGATCAGTTAACTGTAGATGAAGTAACACACATGCATTTAAAACACATGAGCCATAAACATCCTCTCATCACATTCAGACCAAAGCCGATGAAACATTTCAGTGTCTTCCACAGAAGATATATATTTAGACCACTTGGTGATTGTTAGCAACACACAGAGTCTTTCAACACTTCTTTAACAAATCATCTACTGTTTTCATATATATATATATAATTTAGTAGCTAACACCCACATTAACAGAAGCTCAGTTTTGATTTGCCCCTCGCTGCAGGCAGCTGGTGGGCTGGCGGCGGGCTGCACTGTCACTCATACGATGGTCAGAGAGTGTGAAGAGGAGGCCTGCATCCCTCCAGGGTTGGCAGAACAAGCGCGTCCTGTGGGAACTGTGAGGTATGTCATCACACTTGTTTACGGAGCCATTAAAATGAGACAAGACTGACTATATACACACACACACACACTTACATATACATATATATAGTTAAATACACACATATACATACATATATATATGTGTGTGTGTGTGTGTATATATATATATATATATATATGCCCATCACAATATTTAATATTCTAAGTACAAAGTTAAACATGTGAATCACTTGTTAGTTTAGTACAAAAAGAGTTAACCAAAAAATCTGAACTGAAACTAAAAATATGTTTTTCGTTATTTGATTCATGAAGCACTGAAGGAATTGTTTGCTGGAAAAACAAATAAGATTAAGAAAAAACGAATAAGAAATAAGCTGGAAAAACGAATAAGAAATAAGATGCAGTTTATCCCTGTTTAAAATCCTCTCAAGTAATTGGGGGGTATAAACATCCTCCAAACTCCTACAATAGCAGCTGATTAGTGCCATCAACACGCCAGGAATAGCCACAAACTGGCAGCTTACCAGAGAATAATCACAGCAAACAAAGAAGCAGAATTCAAGTTTTAAATGGGCTTAAATGGGTCGGAATGATCAGAGATGTCTGAGCGCCGTTTCTGCCTGGTAACGCTCGACTATGTTTAGCTTAATTGGGAGCTTTCAGTTCATGTCTGTCTTTTCTCTCTCTGCAGCTACACCTACGAAGACGAGGAGGGAGTTTTTCCTGAGTGTCAGTTTGTGTTTGATTTAGAGCTGCCTCTCAATTTCCAGCCTCACATCGGTGACGGAGAAGTACAAGCCTTTTACTATTACCCTATAGAGAAGGTGAAGACGTCTCGTTGTGTTTAGATTTTAAAAAAGTTTGATGTCTTTTGTATAAACCGGCGTGACGCTAATGTTCTCAGGTGAAAGATCTGCTGGTCAGTGAGGAGTTCAAACCCAACTGTGCTATGGTGGTTCTGGACTTTCTCATCAGACATGCCATCATAGAGCCGGACTCAGGTGAGAAGATACGATGTTGTGTTTATCACAGCATCATCACGCATCGTTGCTGTACTTCAAAGCTGCTACAAGCTGTAACTGTTGTTTTTTCTTACGTTTCAGAGCCGTATTATCATGAGTTTGTTGCTGGATTGCACAGATCATTATAAACTGCCTGACGTCAACATGCAACACTTTGGTGTTTTGTCACCTACCTCTTCCTGTAACTCATAACTGTCTCTGCATGTTTACTTGTGTTTAGCGGAGATCACGTCTTCAGAGGCCGATAATGAAATAAGAACCTGATAACAGACATATAAATGAAAACCCATGCAAATGTAATCTATAAGAATTTATTTTTTCAATACGTTTCAAATGAGTCTGTGGAAATTCAGATGTGCTGGTATTACAAAAGATAACTGATGCGTCAAAGACTCAAACATTGCTGCAGTTTTTTTCTTACAATGAAACAAAGAATTGAAATTATCTGCATTCAATATCATGGCATTAAATGTCTTTCTCAAAATCACATTTTTACTCTATTTTTTCCTTCTTTATTGTTTTGAAAACGCTTCAATAACATAATAGAATTTTTAAAATATGCAAAAATGATATAGTGTAAGCCAGTAGAATTTCACAAAGAGAAAAATTAACATACAGTACAAGACAGGAAGAGAATTATACAAAAGAAAAATAAAACAGTGACATTTGATGGAGTTTCTGTTTTATACAGTGAGAAATTTGTTCTGCACACCAAATAAAACGTTGTGCAGG
This sequence comes from Yasuhikotakia modesta, assembly GCA_036877545.1. Lineage (NCBI taxonomy): Eukaryota > Metazoa > Chordata > Actinopteri > Cypriniformes > Botiidae > Yasuhikotakia > Yasuhikotakia modesta. The sequence continues at coordinate 10,488 of JBAJNP010009344.1, forward strand.
CAAGAGAATACAGGACAAATAAAACGTTAATGCAAAATGTTTAACTGTCACGTATTACAAAACGTATATATTTCCAAAACTAAACAGTGTCTGACAGTCAGTCTGTACAATCTGTAGTTTTGCTCTGAGCTCCACAAACTCCATCATTTGTTTTTTAATTGCATGTATCGTCAGCAAGCACATAAAATACTCACAGAAGGATGAATTAGTATCATCATTGCTTAATGCATTTACTTTCAACGTTAGAGGCAAATGGCAAAAACAAAAGTACGAGATACATTTAACTCCTAGTGGAACAAGGACTCTAAGACTATCACTACTTTCAGCTATTTTAAACCAGTGATTGAACCGTCCGTTTGCTGCAGGACAGGAGGGACGAGGAAAGCAGTTGTGTTAATGAACAGAATTAGCATGTTAATGTAGGAAAGAGTCATTAAACAGAAGTGTAGTGGGATAGACAGGCATTAATGAATTACATAAGACATCACAGGGTCCCTGGGAGGTTATAAAGGGAATTGTGGGAGTGTTTCATTATGCCTTGATCCAAAATAAAGAACTCCCTGCCTGACATGTAGTATACACTATGTAGGGTACTAACTAATGCCTTATACGCCCTGAAGAATGCACTTAGTGCCAAAACAAGGAATCTTTTTAGCCCAGGTCATTTGTTTCCGTTGTTGCTAATAATGCTAATCTTCTGTCCAGAAGATGATATGGGCCAAAAAAATACAATCCCACCCCAAGCCACGGTGGTCTTACCCCACAAACAGCCTGTGATCAACCTGAAGGCTTAAGGTCAACAAATCTTGATTTGATAAAGGACTGATGTCAAACATATTGGCCATTAAAATGTTTAAGTCCCTTTATACCAGTCTGGCAGAACCGGTCTCACTATCAACTGTAGTTTCCTTTGGCCTGGGTTTAAAAATTACCCTCCCTGACCCCCAAGCACATAATTAACACTGGGGCATTTCTTCCCTCTTTTTGCACCCTTTATAGCGCTTTCATTTTCCTTGGCTTAGTTTGGTTCCCCCTTTCCCTCCCTCTCTATTTTCATTTCCTCTGATCTCTATAGCAAAGCACAGCCAGACTTCTTGCCACGTTTCTTGGCTTGGAGCGCTGCCCTTGTGGCCATTTCGAAAACTTCCCTCACGCCCTCCTTAGTTTTAGCCGAACACTCCAGATAGCCAAAGGCGTTGATGCGATTGGCCATGTCTCGGCCCTCCTCTGGTTTAACTGGTTCCTGTTCAAGATAAAAAACAGTCAATGGCATTAATACACCCTAATAACATCATCATTTATGTATATTTAATGTAACAGGTGTTTGTTTACACACACCTGTTTCATCTTCAGCAGCTCTCGTCGGGTATGATCGTCGTTCCGTAAATCTTTTTTATTACCCACCAGAATGATGGGAACATTGGGACAGAAATGTTTCACCTCCGGTGTCCATTTTTCTGGGATATTTTCTGTATGAATACAGTAAGTTTCTCATTCAGCAGCGTTCAGTCAGCTGCAGTGCTTGTGCAGGGAGTTGCATGCATTTAAAATCTGCAGTCTTTCTCTTCCAAGAAAATGGCTCACAAATACTGATGACTCATCTCGCACTCAGTGGCCTCTACAGATTTCTGTCACTGAATGACAATGTCTCTTCTAGATAGAACATCATTCTTACAGCTGTGATGTCAACTCAAATCTATTGGCTATTAAAAACAGGACAAAAATTTGCATTTCAACAGTTACCATGTCAACACAGGAAAGAAACTGCGATTGCTGAGCCATTTCAAGGTTTTTCTTAAAATAAATACAAGCACCAAACAAAAAGAATCACATTTGAAACTGCTTTAACCTTGGAGCATAAAAAAACACATGGAAGGTTGTTTTAATTGAACTTGTTGTATTGGCTGTGCCTGTTTTCGTTTTTGCTTTACTGAAGTGCTCTTTATTTAAGAAAAATACATTATTATTATTATTATTATTAATAATAAAAGTTATAATATAACTTTTCAAATATCTCATAACTAAGTTAATTTTATGAAACTGGCATCAGAATATTATTAGAATAAAGCATTAGGGCTTTAAATCAGACGAACAGAAAGACAGTGAGAGATTATCTCACCCAAGCTGTCAGGACTGTCTATGGAGAAACACATGAGGATGACATCAGTGTCAGGGTACGAGAGGGGTCTCAGTCGGTCGTAGTCTTCCTGTCCAGCCGTGTCCCAAAGCGCCAGTTCCACCTGCCAGCGAATATAATCGCTTTACACACCTGACAGAGGCTATCAAAACGTGCGTCATATAAGGAGTTCAGTGTTGAACATTATAAAGACATTCTAACCTGTTTGCTGTCCACCTCAATATCAGCAACATAGTTTTCGAACACGGTGGGCACGTAGACCTCAGGAAACTGATCTTTACTGAAAACGATGAGTAAACATGTTTTTCCACAAGCTCCATCTCCAACAATTACAAGCTTCTTACGGATTGCAGCCATCTGTGAGACAGGAGAGAGAGAGATCAGATAATTACAGCAGCGTTTTGTGTTGCTTGTTGAACCTTAAAGCTGCGTCACATACGCTGAAGTCAAATGGAGTCAAACACACATTTACAGTGAAATCGGACCCAACAGCTCAGATTATGAATCATTATTATAAACTTACTGTTGTGAATCAGGGTCAGATAAAGAGATTGTGTTGAACACTGACCTGTTATGTTACCTGCTTAATGATAATAATAATACCTTTATTCATTTTAACCAAAACGTTACAGATTGCTGCATTAATATGATAAAGAGATGAAGACCAATTCTGTGTGTTAAAAATTATGATACTGCTTTTGGAAAAATGAATACAGATGTATTTTGTACTAGAATTAAATTTTAGACTGTTATATTAGTGTCTGAAACATTGACGTTTTACACAAGTGCTTTGGAATAAAACATCTTCATAAAAGTGCCTTGACAGAAAACTTGGATCAACAGAGGGTCAAATGTTGAGAAATCTCATGCACAGTTATTGAAACATGTATATTTCATCAATTTTAATGATTGTGTCATTATAGCACTGCAGACACACACACACACACACACACACACTGTTATTGTTTCACTGTTGTAATTATTGTTATTTATAGTCTTAAACTAAACACACTACCGATTTAACAAGCAACATTAACGTGTTAACGAGAGATAAACGAGCCATTAAACGGGGAGGGATTGTGTTGAAGAATGAACCGGAGGTGGCGATGTTTGCGCCGCATGTCTGCGCCAAACCGGACCAGCCTTCCCGGTAACTCCCTGACACAACAGTCCCTTCACACGCCCGAATAAGTGTCGAACCGGGCCACGTCTGTCTCACACCGGACTGACGGCACACATTAACATCTGTATTAGACTTTCTGCATCTGTTTCTGAAACGTAACGCGCATCTAAACTCGCTGTTGTTCGTCCGTTTCCGTCATCATCACACTTAGCATGCTAGCGCTGAACTAGCCGCACATGAAAAGCGTCTTTTAACAAACCGGGACGCTTTTAAAACAACGCGGCCGGGTAAATAATCGCCAGATGTCGTGGGAAACGAGTCGACGTGCGGATTATTACCACCGGGCGTGTGTTTGTGTCGGTATTTACCGTTTTCGTTTCAGACGTCCTCGTTTTCTTTTATCTTTTCCTGCGCGACCCCGAGGCCCCGCCCACAGACGGCGCCACGCCGCCAGAACACGCCCACCCACGGTCTTTTCCGCCAATCGGGATCGCGGACGGCCCAGTGACGTCACACAGCCGGAGGACCGCAACATGCTTTTTGAATGACTGGAGATTTTGTACAAATACGTCTAAAAAATAAATGTAGATGTTTTATTATTTAGTGCATTTACTCCTGTTGTCACTGTTTTATATTGTTGTTGGGATGTAAGACATCATTCGCTTTAGTAGCTTTAAAATAAAGGTATCAGTCCAGACTGATGTTTTTGCAGCAGTTGGTTAAACCATAATAATAAACCTATTGATGTGCATTAAATACTTTATAGTTTTTATGAAGAAACATCTGAAATTATTCTTATTTTTATTCAAAAACCGACCTGCTGAAACTAAATATGTTTTATACATATTTTACACACACATATACATACATATATGTACCTGTTGAGTTAATTTTACAGGCTAATTTTGTCCTATTAATCATCATATAATAAAACCACACACACAGTTTTATAACATATATGTTTATTAACAGTTAAGGAGAGTCAAATGTACAATCAAACACAACTGAACAGATCTACTCCTCAGACGAGGGCAGAATTATCTTGCTGGGGTCATAATAATTCTCTGTCATGAGTGGAAGACCGTCGGCCTCCCGCTGTTTGATTAACCTCTCGGCCTCCCGACGGGCCCACTGCCTCATACTGAGAGAGAGAGGGAGAGAGAGAGAGGGAGGAAGAGAGAGGGAGGAAGAGAGAGAGAGAGGGAGAGAGAGAAAGACAGAGAGAGATGTGTGCTATGATTAAAATCATTCATTATTACTTCTGATGAAATGTGACAAATACTTGAGATCATAAATGTTGACACTTGAGATCATCAATAGTTCACAACGTAACAAGCTGTAACTGCACAAAACCATTAACTTAAACTGTTGCGGTACATGAAACAGTTCACTAGAGAAATAATTAATTTACATCCATTCTTCAGTCTTCAGTTACACAATAATTATTGTGGATTGTGTTTATGTTTGTTCTTCAAGTTTTAAGTTAAGCATAGTTTTAAGTTAAACTTTATGAATTTTATGCACTCACCCGTGATCCGGTAAATAATGGATGAAAGTTCCTCCAACAACAATAGCCACAGAAATACCAAAGAAAAACGCCAATCTCATGTTCCACTCATCCACAAACGAGTCCTGATGGTGGAAGCCATGAAAATCTGGATTCTGCAAAGACAAAATTAATATTTAACATTTATTATCCTGCACCTTTATAAAAAGATTAAGAAGCTGAAAGCTGCTTCTCATAATCTCTTGTCACTAACACGACACACTCAGCTTAAATGAGTGGTTTCAAATATTTATTATGGAACGACAAAAAACAATCATGCAAGAACTAACAAACTAACTTAAAAGCTAATGCACATAAAGACAGAACTGACACATTCTTCTGAAGTTACAATTACACTGTACAGTAATACAGTAATACATTTATAATACAATCCTTATTGCACCAAACATCTGTGCATGCAATACAATACAGAACATAAATACATATTAACATGTTAACAGTGACAATGTAACTGTATTTACATTATGCAGCACATGTCAACTTTACTGCAGTTAATAAGGGGATGATATGAAACCAGCCCACGATAACCAGCCCAGTGTTTATAACTAACCCAGTGTTTATAACTAACCCAGTGTTTATAACTAACCCAGTGTTCATAACTAACCCAGTGGTCATAACCAGCCCAGTGTTCATAACTAACCCAGTGTTCATAACTAACCCAGTGGTCATAACCAGTCCAGTGTTCATAACTAACCCAGTGTTCATAACTAACCCAGTGTTCATAACTAACCCAGTGGTCATAACTAACCCAGTGTTCATAACTAACCCAGTGTTCATAACCAGTCCAGTGTTTATAACCAGTCCAGTGTTCATAACTAACCCAGTGTTTATAACCAGTCCAGTGTTTATAACCAGTCCAGTGTTCATAACTAACCCAGTGTTCATAACTAACCCAGTGTTCATAACTAACCCAGTGGTCATAACTAACCCAGTGTTCATAACTAACCCAGTGTTTATAACCAGTCCAGTGTTCATAACCAGTCCAGTGTTCATAACTAACCCAGTGTTCATAACTAACCCAGTGTTTATAACTAACCCAGTGTTTATAACCAGTCCAGTGTTCACAACCAGTCCAGTGTTCATAACTGGTTCATAACTCGTGTTATGGTGTTCATACCTTCTCAAACGGGTTGACCTCTGCGTGTCCATGACTGTCGTGAGCAGCGGGAGACACGGGCTGCAGGTCGGACACCACAGCCGAACCGAACGCGCTGGACTTCGGCGTCTGGGACACGTAGCGAGTCCCGAGCGCGGAGCTCAGCCGGACCCGGGACACTGCGGGCCAGATTCGGCTCAAGCGCGAAGCCATTTTCTCCAGTTTCTCTGTTTCGGGACAGCAACCGCTCCAGGTTATTTTTTCCGGGTCAATATGCGGGTTCGTTTATTGAGTTTTACTGCCAACTAGCGCACTGGGAGAAGAACAAGCAGAACTAGTGAGTTGTGGTAACCAGTGCTGAGCAGCAGGTGTCTCTGTTTCACCATTGCGCATGAAATCACATCGTCTCTCTTTCTATATATATATTTATATACATATATAAACTTGTTTTGCCATCAATTATTGAAGTTCAAAATGTTCACCATCCAAATGCAAACATACTTTTAAATGTGTACCTGGGTGATACCTCATATTATCATGTATATTTGTGAGACATTGGTTTGGTAAATGAGAGGCACGTTTGGTTTGTGTGCCACAAACGTTTCTTCATGGTTTTGTTATCAGACTGCAAAAGCAGGAAGTTCTCCAAACCACAGACTTCATCTCTTCAACACGTTCCTCCCTCACAAGATGTTCTGTCTTCATGCCGCTACCGTTGCGAATCTGTCTGCAGCATGTGAACGTTTACATGGATGTGAAGTTTGTAGACGACTTTAAACCATAAGGTCTATTGTTATTAGTTCAGCACAAGGAAATATCTTAAAAAATGCTTGATATTTATTCAGTGTACATCTACAAAACTCATTTACTAGCTACAGTACAATACTTTTGAAAAACATGACATGCAGAAAACATTACATATGAACATACAACTGTAAAACATACTAGGCATGAGGCACTTTTAGACACCTTCCAAAAACCTCAAACTTCTCAGTCCTTGTAACATTGTGAGATGTTTTTTTGGGAGATTGTCAAGGTATGTCCATGTTTCCGTTGGACGTTTGTGAGAGACGTTTGTCCTTTTCACATCCTGTGATGTTTTCCACATTTTCTTTGCTTTCTTCATTCTGTCCATCAGTTTTCTGCCTCAGACGCAGGGCGGGATCCTTCTGCGGCGGGACACGAAAGCTGGAGAACGATGCTCCAGACGGTCTTTTCTCTGGAGAACCCAAACAGAACATGAGAACATACAGCCACGAGTTTAAAAATCTGAATGTTAAACATAAAACCAAAGGCAGCGGGAAAGGTCTTAAGACTGCTGCTTTATGAGAATGAGGTCACTTGGGTTTTTTTCTGAAACCACAGTAAGAACGAGGTATCAGACCTACACAGACTGCATGGCTACCTGTGCATGACTTCAAAACTCTGCAACACAATCAAAACTCTTTACACACGTCAACCTGCATGTTACCCATTATCTGAATTCAAACCATGCAGCATTAACCATGATCTGGTTTCAGACCCATTACATGCAAACAGTGTGAACTGGATTGTGTTTTGAGTCCCGTACCTCCCGGTCCAATGGGGTGCATTAATCTGTTCATCTGAACGTTCCAGTGTTTAACGTTGGTGCTGGCCTGCCGCAGCTTCCTTTGGGCAGCCTATCAGAATCAAGAGATACGTATTTATTCAGTGATTAACCAATCAACAGGCTAGTTGAGTAAAGAACTGACAAGCCAACACAATTGTGTAACCAGTGGTAAGGACTGGTTAACGCAGTACAACTAACTAAAAATAACATAACATTGTCAACAGGACAAAAATGCTTTTCTGGTCTTAACTGATTAAACAGCAAAACAGATCAGCCAGACTGAGAGACAGAGATAACCTTAACCTATAACCCTAAACCAGAGCTAGTTTAAACAGTCC
>JBAJNP010009345.1:0-18338 GCA_036877545.1 Yasuhikotakia modesta
AGTTTTCTACAAACCGGGTTTTGTGTTTATTTTTCATTCCACAAAATAAAGGGTTGGATATTATTCTGAGTAATATGAGGGCACTGCAAAGCTTTTTTTTATGATTTCGGAATAAAGCAAATGTTTGTGTGATAACATGGTAAACAGCAACAGTTGCTAAGGTAGGATTTGCAGGTAAAAATTTGTTTTGAAGGCGGGGCTTTAGTGAAGAGTCAATTACATTAAAACAAATACATAAAAGTACCTCGTAATTGACTTTGATTCTGATAGAATTTCCAGCTCTCACAGCCATGAAGTCCACTGGATCTTTGAAATAGGGCCTGACTGTAAATCAAGTGTGGAGATTACAAAATATTAAGATCAAACAGGCTTGACAATGTTTGCATATAGGTAAGAATAGGTTTTATCACAAACATATTTTTACACACTGTTATGAACACAACTCACCGTTGGGGTTTTTAGCACAAACCATCGCTGATGGAGCGCTGGGTTCTCCAGCTCCAGACATGTTAACAGCCGATACTCTGAACTCATACTCAGATCCTTCAGAAACATCCTTCACTGCGTACTTCAGCGCTGGTTTATCGTCATAGTAACAAGTCAAAGACAAAGATTTAGTTAGCAACATGTTTGGAGACCCTCACAATGAGGTCTTACGAACATGTTTTCATTTCTGTAATAAAATGCAACATTTTTAAAATTACAAACTACATTTTAAAAATAATAATTAGAATTAAAAATGGTAGAATTTCATCAAGTTAAAAACTTAAGTGTCATCTCTAACTCTGCTGCATTGGTGTGCTGTTCAAACTTTAGGATGAAACTAATTCTATATTCAGAGCTGTTGCCTAGTGGAACACAGCATAAGGTTTTTATGCGGTTGCAGGTTCGAATCTGGTCGTTCAAGCCAGTTCAACATATCCTTCCTGCTTCTCTCCACTGTCCTATACATTAAAGGCTGACAAATAAAATAAAAAACTAAATGACAAGCAACCAATTACGGCTGCGATTATTTTGTAGAGGAAATGGCACGAGGCGGCATGAAAGGAAATCAAAGCGGCCCATCAGATGGTCCTTTAATCACGACGGGGCCGTGTTACATTAATTCCATTAGTGGACAGCGAAGGCTCAAGAGAAGAGGAGATGCTTTGATATCAGTGTGTTCTTGGAATGGATGAAATGTTTGGATGCTGCATTTATGAGGTGCAGAAATTACAAGAAGATCATCAGGAGATGCAGCCTGGATTCATGGAGGCTTTTCACACCAATGCAGAGAAGATTTCAGTTAATGAGACAGCGGTGTTGGCGGTTTGGTTGGTAGGGCAACTCAAATAGCTGGATATTATCATTAATACAGAGAATGAAAAATTGAAACTGAGTTGTTTACAGTGACCTGATACTAACACTTTGGAAAGCACTAAATCCCATTAATAAATAAACTGTGTAATTTTAAAAAATGTAATGCTAAAAAATAAATATTACAACATTACAGTGTTCAAAAATATTGTTTATAGACTTTGCCTTGAAAGCCAATGAGACAATGATGGAATTAATAATGTAACCCAAGTTCAATCTGAAGCCAGTTATATTAAATGAGAATCCCTCAATAATTGGAAATAAAGCAATGGTACCTTGAATGGGTTCACTGACTGGGTTCAGAGAAACCCACTGGTTTGTATCTTGCTTGCGTTTCTCCAGCTGGTAACCCAAAATTTTGGTTCCTCCATCCTTCTCAGGTGGAGTCCATGCGAGGTTGATGCAGTTCCTGAAAGCACTGACCACCTTTGGAGGGGCTGGTTGACCTGGGAATACTGCAACACAGATGTTTGGTCCATTAATTTAAAACTCAGAAATGCTGTTTTCATAGCACCAGCCAATAAAACACAAAAACTTTCAACACCATGTAGCTTCTCACTTAGAGTTCCAGCCATGATAATTTCCGTCTCCAAAGGTTCGCTGATGCCCTCAGATTTCTCCGCGTAGATTCTGTAGATGTATTCTTTGCCATGGGCAACATTTCTGTCTCTGAAGGACAAGCGCTCAGCAGAACCATCCCAGACCTTCTTCCACATGTTCTGCCCGACCTGCTGTCGCTCCACCAGGTAGTTTGTGACTTCTGAGCCTCCAGTGTCTTCTGGTGGGTTCCATTTCAGTTCAACGACAGAAGATGAGCTGTCAATCACTTCTATTGGGCCCTGTGGTGGTCCGGGCTTGTCTGTAGGGTGGGCGGTGTTGTTTGAAATACTTAATGTTTCAATTTAATGTGACTGTATGAGATATTATGTATTAGGAAATATAATAAATATTTAAAGCTTATAAATATTTATTTCAGAATATATTCCATGCAAAATTCAATCGAATAGAAACATACCGAGCACAATAAGCCTGGAAAAGGCCTCTGCTGTACCAAAAGGGTTCTTTAGCTGGATCTTAATTTCCCCAGAGTCGGATCGCAGGCAGTCTTTTATCTGAAGACGACTGTGGTTTAGATCTTTGACTATTTTTATGCTGCCACCATCAAAAAGCTCAGAGCCATCTTTAAACCAGTTGATCTCCATTGAATCATGGTCTGGGACTGGCATCTTGAAGGAAGCAGTTTGGCCAACTTTGACGACCACACTTTTGGAGAACTTGTGCAGGTCATCAGGGTCAAATTTTGGAAGATCTGCAACGTTGAGAAGGATTATGTTCAGAGTTATTTAGATTAGAGATTACTAGAGTTGATAAATTCTACCCAAACATTGTTAATAGAACTGATAATACCTCCAACTTTCACCATGTCTTCAGTCCTGCATTCATTCACTTTAATCAGATTTTTTTTCAGACCCGAGTCTGAATCCTCGCAGCTTTTTACTTTTAACTTCTGTGTTCCTTCATCCTTAGATACCCTCACGTCATCACTGGAGGACAACTAGTCAAAGTAAACAGGTGAAATGTAACCAGCAGTTATAAAAAAAGTGTTATGAATAAAAGAGTTTACAACAATTATTAATTGCAGTTCCTCATAAACTCACCTTCTCTGCAGCCTTAGACGGGACATCATCAACACTGCAAGTGTTTGGTTTACAGGTTAGTTCTGCTGGTTCTGTCTTCACAGGAGAAACATCTGACAGACCAGTGGTGCAGTGAACCTGATCATCTAAAACAAACCCAGTTAGAGGACTAAGTTAATGGTCACTTTGACCCAGGCCCTGTGATGAGGGAACCCCACCATTAAACTCTAGCCTGTGGCCCTGTTTCAGCACCAGCCTTGATCTATACCTCTCACGTATTTATATTCAGTGTATAACTTTTTCTCGATGATTTTGATTGTAAATAATAATTGTAAACTGCAGCAAATACATTTTTACACAACACACAGAAATGCAAGATTTGAAACTTGCATTTAGCAACAAAAAGTCTAAGAACAACCTTGGAAAAAATTTGCGTATTTGCAAGATTAAAGCTTTTGCTAGTTAATCACAGAGTTGCCAAATGGAAGCTAATTAATACCGTTGGATAGATCAATTACATTTGAGTTATAAATCACTCGCCTAAACTGCCTAAATTACTTCCCTCTCCTCAGTACAGGCTATTAATCTTGTTAGCTGAAGCTGTAGCGAATAATTACTGTGCAGTCTCTCTACTGTAGCATGATCATGTTGTGCTGATATCATTCATAGAGAGTGCCACACAGTGGCTAAACATGAATATGGCAAAGAAATACTGTCAACACTTCACTTGCTCCTATTAATTAAAGCCAATGTACTGAAGATGACAGTAATGACAGAACAGGCACCGTTTTTTTATTGAGATCTGAAGTACAGCTCCAGTTCTTACCGTTTTTGTCTCCAGATGTTCGGTCTGCGTCAACACCTCCACTTTCTGAAACTTCCTGCCTGGAAACTCCTTCTGCCTTTTTTCCTGCTTTGTGAGGTGACGTTTCTTCTGGCTTTCCTGTATTTTCTTTCATACCTGTACACAAGTCTGTCAGCAGTTTGGACACGTCTGTCATCCTAAAAACCTTCTGATTTGTTGCTCCTCTTTATTAAGAATAATTACAGGAATATATACACAAAATAAAAGAAACAGTTTTTAGGACAAAATGTCTTTTTTCAGGTAAAAGGCAGTATTTAGTGTGACCTCTTTTGGCACTTCTTGAACTCTTTGTGGAGACTGTACTGAAGTCATTCGATGAAAATGAGAAATTATGGTTCCGTTTCATTTTGGATTAAGAGCGCTGCAGGATCTGCTATTCCTTAAGCGTAAGTGGAGATCATACTAAATACTTCCCACTTTAGTCTTTAAAAACTGCTTCATCCATTTTAATACTGTATACAAATTTCCTGAATTTTCTGGTTGCATTCTAAATGAACGGTTTCTAACACGGCTTAAACATCATTGCTGAAATGTAATGTTGTTCTGGGACTTCTGCACAGTTCTGTATAGCTTTAAAACTCATTACAGTAAGATTGCATCAAATGAACATCACATGAACACATTTGTCTCTCATACCTTCTCCAGTTTGTTTCCCAGTGTCTTCACCTCCAGCGTCAGGCACAGATTGTTCACCTCCAGACTTCCCAGCACCTCTGCTCGCTCCTCCTCGCTCCTCCTTCTTCTCAGCTCCAGATTTACTTACAGGAGGAGATACAGGAGCAGTCTCCAGCACTCCTGTGGTCTGTTTCTCCTCACTGGCTGTTTTAATAGCCGCTACGCTCTCCTCTCTGTCTCTCTGAAGCTTTTCCTGCTGTTCGGCAGCAATCTTCTGCAGGTCAACACCCGCCCCGCCGGCCTGAGTTGTTTTCCTGGCTTTCTTTTTGCCTTTGAGGTCCTGTGTGTTATCAGCTGGCAGGAAAACAGCGTTTGCAAGTACACAATAAAACTGGGAGACAGTGTACAAGTGTTATCAGATTAACTGGTGAAAAATAAAATACATCCAGTGATGGTAACACTTCTAACAATCTATATCCCTGTTAACCATATTATACATTAAAATATATGAACTTTTTTAACATTCTTAGAGAATTACACCTTAAATTGTTAGCAGGGACTGTATTTGGTTAGTTGATTATGATCAACTGACAAACAATCCACAAACGTTCAGAAATGTTTCCTACCTTCCACCATAAGCCAGGCATTACAAGACTTAATTCCAGCCACGGCTGCGTAGATTCCTTTGTCCACCTGCATGCAGTCTTTAACCACCAGTCTGTGGATGAGTTTGTCTTCGGACACAGTGATGTCATACCTTTCTCCCTGTTCTAAGCGGTTGTTCTTTCCCACCCACATGATTTTGGATAAGGGTTTGGAGAGGACACACTCAAAAATGGCATCCTCCCTCTCCATGGCTTTCACGTCTTTTAACTTCACTACAAAATCCACCATTGGGACTACAAATAAGATTTTAATCAATAATTGTATGTCTCATACATGGCAAACTACATGAAGTGCCCTTATAAAACATACTTATTAAACCAGCCTAAGCGGGTATGGTCTTAACTAGTTTAAGCTAGCCTCCCAGTCTGGCCAAAGTGGCATTTAGCTGGTTTAGATAATTGGCAGATTGGTTCCTCAGCCTGACCAGCTGAGAAATGCTTAAACCCCAATAAAACCAGACCAGCCTGAGCAGACAGGGAAACAAGACAAGCTTAAGCTGGTTTATCAGCAGTTTAAGTTGGTTTACTTTAACTCACTCTTAAATTCAGTGGAGAACACATTGACATCCTCTACATCTAACTGGTAAAGGCCTCCATCATCTGGGAGAAGATCCTTGATGGTGAAGATGTACTTCTTGCCTACTTGTTTCAGGCTGTGCTTCATCTCCATATCGAGATCTTGAGAATATAGTATCATCTCTCCATCCTAAGGGAGAAACCAAAAGTTCACCAACCAGATGTTGAGGAGACACCTGTTCTGAAACACCTGTTCTGCTCTTGAGAGCTTGGATGGATTTTTAATAACCAGCCAATTCACCTTGTAGATGAAAATCCTACTGCTGGGGTCTAGAAGGTTAAGATCAAGCTCAAACGAAGCAGTTCCATCAGGATTCACACCAATGTGTTTGAGGTTGGACATGCCTTTGAGAAACTGTGAGAAGAAACATGACAATATCAGTTCACACAACAACAAATCAAAGCCATTGTTGGCGTTTTCCCAGCAAACCTCTGCTTGCTCTTCTTCTCGTTCTCTTTTCATCTCACTCAGTTTTTTCAACATCCAGCGAAAGTCAGTCACCCCGTATTCTGCACAGATGCGCTCATAATCTCTCTTATCAGAGCTCAGCAAAATCTCCCAGAATTTTGGGTCAATTTCACCATCTTTCCTTGCTTCAGTTTTCGGACGAACTTTACTGCAGGGTTAGAAGACAATCCAAAGTTGATTAAAGTTGGAGTATCGCTATAGGTTATGGAGTATATTTTAGGAAAAGTCTGAGGACAATATCAAACTTTTAAAACTCATTTCCTACAATTTTTCTTTATTTTTTGTATCAGCAAACTTTATTAAAGCTTTGGGGAAACCGTTTCATCCTAACTCTCTGAAAAATCAACAGTTCATACTTTGCAATATAATGACAAAAACAAGTATGCAGTGTACAGATTGCCTGAAATAAGTTTCAGTTTACATCATACGATTAACAACCTTTTTCTCCTCAGGACAGATTTGAGCTCCTTTGGATCTGTTGAGTCTGAAAGAAACCGATTCAAACACTTATTCAGTTTTGGTTTGATTCGTTTAGATTACAGTTTTATACCAATTCAGATTATACAGATAAGCTGTACTTACAAGCTTCCTGTATTTCTTTGTCTTTCTTGTATCCAACTAAATATAAAACAGAGCACACGCAGTCATTACACAAGGCTCAAACCTGGACTTGGGAAAATGGAAAATACTTCATTATTATTGTACCTTCAATAACATTTAAGATAACAGTGACCATAGCCTTCCCAAAGTCATTGGTGGCAAAACATTTGTAGGTATCTGCTTGTTGCGGAGAAACATTTGGCATCTAAAATACAGGATGAATAGTTGAGTCACATAATGAATATAAATACTTGAATATGGCATCATTTTTGAACGCCATGAAAACTTGGCTCACCTCAAGAGTGTGTTCACGAGAAACAGGGTCAAACTTGGTCTGATATGTCTTAGGATCTGAAACCTCACCATTGTTTCTAGCCCATGTTACAGTAGGGGTTGGGTCTCCTACAACAATAGCCTTAAAAACAGCCAGTTTACCTGTAAGTTCAGACAAGAAAAACTGTAGTGTCCAAACTTAAATAATGATCAAACCAAAAAGTTACTTTATCTTTATTCACATTGTGTAAATCATCAAATGTTGATATAATGAATATGAAGTTAGGAATATTAGACCTTCCTGAATGGTGAGAGCGATGGGTTTGCGTGTGAAGTCTGGATGGCTTTTTCCTTCCGGAATTTCCTCCATGAACTGCGTGATCATCACTCCAGGAACTTTGGATTTCTTTTTGATCCCTGCTAGAGACAGAATGTTAGCACGCTGTTACCAAAACAGAAACTAGCCTTGCAGGTTTGTGTGCGTTTTAATGATGCATCAAAAGTGCATCAATAGCACAAATGAAAACTTCTTTACTCTGGTCTTAACAATTCCAACATACACTGTGTAACTATTATAATGATTATGCCAGATTATTGTTGTTGGTTATAATATCATGAGAGGAGTGATGTAAAGTTAAATTAATATTTTGTCTTACCTTGACCTGTTCCGGTCGGATCAGACACTTTTGATTTCTTCCACATGTTGCCTCTGATCTTGCCTTTAAATTCAGATTAGCTGCAATTTTATCTGCAAATACCATAAAAACAAAACAAAAAATGGCAAAATATCAGACACATTTTAATGTGTTTTGCAATTTTCTTTCTAGTTTACATAATCCAAAGTTTGTGATGATAATGGGACAACATTATGATAATATTTAGACACAGTATCAAACACAAGTACTGAAGTTCTCTTAACTGGAAACAAAAACTTCCTTTTTCATTGTGATTGTAAGTATAGTGCATTAAATGACCTGTAGGGGTCATTGCTACTCAAGTCTGATAGTACACAAGTTTGGGTCTCCATCTAAACTAAAGCAGTGTAACGTTTGGACCTTCGCTGGCGATTCCCCACACAAGTAAACCTATCAGATGACAGATGATAAATTGTGTTTTACATTTGCATTTACAAATAACAGCCACACTCAAACCGGCCCTGATGGACAGAGATCTGCCCGGTGACAAGGGAAAAATGGGTGTCTACTATGAAAGCGCCACCAGTAATTTTGGAAACATTGCAACTGTCACACCAGAAATTGCTTCAGCCAATAATAGTCATTCTTCACTGTAGAAATTGTTCAGGAGGAGTCAACACAGAGACTGATCGAAGAGTTTTTTCTGCTGTTGTCCCACAGAAAAGGAGCTTTTGAGACCAGAAGAAATAACACTTTAAATCAGGACATGTTGCACTTACCAAAAAGAGGAAAATAACCGTTTTGAAGCATGTGATTTGATTCATTTGGATCCTCCAGTGAGATCTAATTTCAGTTTCACCCTGTTGAGACTTTACCCTAAAGTAACAATGAACATCTGTCTTTATTTACCCTGAAGTTCATTTTCACATTTACACAAGACATTTTTACAGTCAAACATTGTGTCTGTTAACATTAGCTAATGCACAACGAACAAAGACAAACAAACAATTTGAAAGAACTGACATTAGCAACTACTAATAAATGCAGCTGACCTTGCATTTATATATTAGCGAATAGCAAGTTATGATTTGAATAACTTCTGTTTTGTGGGTGTTTCTGTAGATGATGACTTCTTGCACATAGAAGAAGTCTAAATATTTTTCTTGCACAAATATTTTTCTTGCACATGGCTCAAAACAAACACTTTGAATCTATTTAACACCCCAAGTGACWTTATGCCTCTTAAATCTACCCGTGATCATCAAACAGGTAAACAAGGGGCTAATCTTAACACCCCAAACGTGCCCCTACTGCCCTCCCTGCCTTCCCTAATCACAGGTTGTCACTCCATTAATCATTCACCTTCCGCTTCTAGAGTCTCTTAAGATCACTTGATCACTACGGCCTTAGCGTCGCTTAAAGAATTACAGCTGATGACAATGTTTATTTAACACCTTCAGTGTAATTACAGGACCCTGCTGCGCTTATGATTCATTGACATGTCATCTGTCACCCGTGCGGGTTCCAGATTCCCTTGCGAGGAGCCAATCGCAGCTTGACTGAAGTGCGGTCATGAGTCTGGCCAGACAGTGTGCGTTACGCTCTAATGTGAACTATCCAGGGTGGCGTGATACGTTTTTGAACAAGGATGAGAGGCAGGTGACACAGAGTGACATTGAGTTAAGGAGACCCCACCTGACACTCATTTTTTGCCGTGTACTGTGTGATGGGAGGCGTTAGGAGGTGTCACTCTTTTTGGCTGGGAGCATTTAAAGGAGCTCAACACATCATGGAGGTATGCCGGGGTGACATGTTTTGACTGATCCCCAGACTTATGTTTATCCACAAACATGTAGAGGGAGGTTCGAACGTCTGAGGCCAAATTCACGCCACAAAATCACCTTTGTAATTGAAGAGCTAAATTAGAATTGTAATCATCCCTACAACAAGGTCATTATGTTTAGCAATAACGTTTTCAGTTCTGACTAAAATCCATCTTGCATTGTTTATTTCTCTTGCCAATTGTTTTGTTCTTGTTTTAAGCACAACGAAAGTCACTAAATGTTATTATATTTGTGCTTCAAACAAGCTATTTGAACAATTCAAGATGTAGTCTCTGTAAACGTAAACTTTGTTTAATATCTTTGTTTCTCAGATCAAGTAGTTTTAAGGATTATTACCTGTTTTGATTTTTGTGTTATACACAAGACAAAAATTGTTTTTTGTTGTTGTCCAGTTTCCCTAAGTTGAATCTGAAAATGAAGAAATTAGGATTATAAAACATCAGAAATACTTTACAATACTTTGTGACTAATTGTTGTACAAACTACCTGATGTCCTTGCTGACATTAAAATATATACAAAGATTCCCTTTAAAACATTCTCATATTATACTAGGATAGCGTGTCACATTGATTAAGTCACACAATGCCACCTCACACAAACCAAAAGATGGAAAAATCAAATACTTGGAAAATGAAGCTCATAATATTTTGTGATTTCAAATTATAACCCAAATTGTTATAAAAAGCCCTTTTACTGGTGGTCTCAAGCTTCCGTACCCCACTGCAGGACAGGAAATGAATAAGAATTTGTACTTCACAAAATTTCATTAGAGAGAGTTGAAGCGGGCAGCACGCCACACTCTGCCCTGAGAGACTCATAAGCGCTTTCATTTTTGAAACATTTCCTCTCATATTGGCAGCACAGCACACAGTTTCAGAAGTTTTAGAAAATGCTGCTATTGTGTGTGAGTTCAGGAAACAATGCGGCTGGGTTTATCCCAGCTAACACATTCTCTGAATGTTGGCTAACATCTTCTTGAAGTTTTTAAAATGTTCTTTCAGTAACATTAGTAGAATGTATTTTGAATGTTATATATCTTCTATCAAAAAGTCGTGAAAATTATGTGATAATGCATGTCTAAAAAACTAGACATGCATGTACCCAACTAGACTAGACTGAATATTGCTAGAGTATTCAACACAGCATTTTGGTAGAAGAAATGAAAACATTACACTAAGAACGCAGGGAAACGTTCTTACAACCTAACAATGTTAACCGAGTTTTTTGATAAAACAAAAAAACAGTGCTGTGTATGTATATTTTCATTTAAATGCTTAGCTGTCCCTCCTAAACTACATCACGTCTTTATGCTACCTTTGACCTATCAGGAACATCTATTAAAGATATATTAAGCTTTATATCTACACATCTCAAGTGGTTTAACATGTTTGATATGTATGTGTTTGACATTATAGGGTTCTGCAAGCTGGTTGTTTTGAACTGTAGCGGGTTACAGTCATTTGATAGGTCACATGCTACATATAAACATGATCTCTCCACCATAAATGTCACAATGTTCTAATAAATCACTCTGTGCCTCGTGTATTTCCTCAACCGCCTCACGACTGATTTAGAGACAACACTCTTAAAAAACTGTACAAAGTGTAAACAACTCAAAGTATGTGCAGAAACTCATGTGTCTAATAAAACATCGCTCTAAATCCTCCCTCGGTTGTACAAAATGTGCATCTGTCAACATGATCAACATTATCAATGAATATTGTACCAGTGGAGATACGAATATGGTTAGAATGTGACCTGTGTCACTGAATCATTCACTGCTAGCAATTTCAGGTGGTAAAAATGTTTCCATTACCCAAGAAAAACATTAAATATTCCATTAAATATAAAACATTCAACGTTCAAAACATGCAGTTTTTTTGGGTGCTATTTCTTCTAATGTTCTAAAGAACATTAAATTTTTTACATTCTGTAACATTAAAACATTTTTCTAACACCTTAAGAATAACTGTTTTGATATATGCTATATAACAAAGTTCTACTAACATTAATGCAAAAAATGTGTCTTGAAAACTTTGAGAGAGCGTCAGCCAACATACTACAAACGTTCCCTATTAGCTGGGCTTTCACAGCGAGTGATTGTTTGGCACGTTAATAAAGTGTTAATCTTGGGTTAATCAAACATGCTGTACAAGGTTACACTTTAGACCCTGAATCCTCTCACCGCATGTTTCTTGGCTCCGGACGTTTGGCTGAAAGTGAGCCATCGGTCCACAGGCAGAACATTTTTGAGATCCGATGCCTAAATCAGTAGGGGTTAGTTTTTATAGGACCACGTGGACCTCGAAGCATGTTATCTTTAAATCTTAACACCTGCTCCACACGTTCTTTAACTTGACAGGAACACTAAAACATTTAAACTGAAGTTCTGTCACATTTAGAAGGATCACGAGTATGTCACTGTGTCTCGGTTCCAAAACCTTGAGAGCCGCCTATGTAGGTGCCTTTGTTTGGCCAAATTTTAAAACGTATTTTGCTGTATAAAGCAATTCCATGATGCATAGCAAAGCGCTTATTAAAAAAAATCTATCCAAGACAGTAGACGAAGCAAGGAAACGTAATTATAAACATAATTCAATTAATAGCAACATTTATTGATAAAAATTGCTTAGAAGAATTGTGTCAGAAGTCTCTGGAGGCAGCAGACAACAAGGTTTTTGGAACCCTGCCTACAAGACTTAGCTGACTATATAGAAAGCATGACTAAGGCTTTTAAAACTGTTGGAGGTGGGTTTAAACAACTTTAAACTACAACATGAGTCAGTTTAAACTGATTCATCGACTGATTCATCACTTCTTCTCCTGATAGTACAGAAAGTGTTTTTAGACAAGGTCATTATCAAGGACACCGGAGAGTCTAAACAAGCAAGTATGATCTGCACATAAAAACTGGAAAAATACTGTATGGATCATAATCGCAGCTAAAAAATAAAAGCTCAGCTAACAATTTTAGGTTGTAAGAATGTTTCCCTAATGTTTCCAAAACATTAACATGTAATTTTAAATATTCTTGGAATGTTCACAACGTCCACGACTTGAATTAACCTTCCGCTTTGGTTATAAGAACGTTGTTCTAATATTTTTTGTTCTGTAACATTTAAAATATATCCAACATGAAAAAAATTCTATTAATGCTAGAGCAAAAACCTTTAGAGAACGTTAGCCAACATTCTGAGAACATAATGCAGTGTTCGCTGAAAGGCCTGAGAGTCTAAATTAATTCCTGCTCTGACTGGGCAGCAAGAATTTCCATTTTTGGGTGAACTATCCTTTTAAAGTAATCAGTCTGGTATCAACATTTTATCGTGCAGCACTTATCTCTAAATGTTAATAACAAATATTGACTGAACAAAGATGACTGTATAAAGGGAAAACACCTCAGAAGCAGTTAAATGATTGATACATCACAGAAATGACAAATTCAATAGGAATACATCCAAACCTGCGGAGGCAAATGTTTCTGAGATTAACAAAAGGTTAGATGCACATACAGGTCTGCTGAGGAGAAACACAGAATATGTTTTGTCTTCCAGCGTGAGTTATTCTGTGAGACGACACATCACACATTCTTAGCAAACAAATCACTGACTCATAATGGACTGGTTCAGATAAACAAATCGAATGTCAGCAATGAAACAAAAACAGACCCGAATAAATCAGCCCTTGATCTTAAAAACCACTTGCTATTCAAACCAGCGATACGTTTCACTGCATCAGCTCTGAGCTTCTTTCATTTGTAGATGCATGTTATTTATTCGGTTCTCAAATCTAAAGTTAACTTCCATGTAAAGAAAATGTCAAACTTGCAAACTGAATTTGACAGTGGAACTTATTCCCAAACCCTAAAGCAGCTTAAGATAATGACCAGATGTCTAAACATATAATTATTTTCTGCAGTGACTACAGCCATGTTGAGGGCAACAGTATATTGGTAATTAACTTACCAACCGTCAAATGGACTCCTGTCTCTAAGCCCTGCTTACAGTCTGATAGTCCAGCGCAGCGTCTCATAAAGCTAATAAAATCCATCAAGGAATTTAATAGCAATGTTCCTCGAACACAAACTTAACAGCCCTGTGACTGCCTGCCAGTGTCTCTGCGCTCAGTGAGAGGTCGCCCCCTACAGGAAGGGGAGGTTCTGTAGGGACAGCAGATGAGGTCTTTGGTGAGGCAACATATCCACACTGATTTTTGTGCCACTAAATGAATACTTAAATCTTATACAGACAGACAAAATGAGTGCTACCCATGAAATTTTTTTATCAATTAAGTATTTTATCTGAAATAAATTTCTGACAGTGTTTAAGGGGTTAAACATACCATTATTTTTTACATATAAAAATGGAAAACAAGCTACAAAATGCATCAAAAATGAATCACTTTAGGGAAACATGCCACCGAATTAGTTGCTAGTTGTAAGCAATTCAGCTTGAGTTACTAGTCAACGTAGAATGTGTCAAATATTCAGTGCATTAATAAAGACGGTGTTCATTGCTTATTCCCAGTTCATTTGAAAGATAAGCACAGTATTTCTGTGCTTTGCATCATCACAGGTTACATAACTCGTAACAGATGTTCTTATATCACCAGTCTGCTACGCTCAGCTGTAACATGGAATATTTAGCTCCTAAACTGAACATTAAAGCACATTTGCAACATTAAACACTGACTCAACGGTGTGACAGGAATGAGTCAGAGATTTCAATGAAAATGTTTCTACACGGCAGCCAAACATGGCAGGGCACTGTAAAGACTCTCCCAGCAAACAATTTTAGGTTTAAAGAACGTTTCCCTAACATCCCTTTAAGTAACAAAAACGTTAGAAGGAATTTAAAAGTTCTAGAAAAGTTCAAAACATTCGGTTTTTTAAGCACTATATTAATATTACTCACAGAGACACACACAGATAAGAAAGTATTACATTTCATAAATACTACAAATGTTATTGCAAGAATGTATTTAAAACATTGAGACAACTTTGAGAGAACATTAACCAACATTCTGAAATTGCTGGGATTTCAGTCAGAGTGGTAAGAATCTCTAACCTTCAAAACCGACTGACATTAAAAAATCTCACAGATGTTTTTTTTACACAGGGTCAGCCGATACTTTTCAAGCCTCAAGGTTACAGATGACAAACCTTTGCTTTAAGTTTGTTTTTAACTGCTACTCTGAAGTCTGTCTGCGCTGGCTATTATAATGGCTGGCGTCCAAAAAGTTCATTTTATAATTCCATGGTAAGGGAGCGGAGCAATAAGTTTCTCGGTGAGTACCTGCCGTAAATCAGATTCGGTGATGTAAAGTTTCAACAGAGTAGATTAGAGTTTACATTTAGGTATAGCGTATCAATCACACAGGCAAATCCAATAGATTAATTTCATTAAGACGTACTTAAGATTCCAAGCACCCAGTTCACATCAGGACATGCAGGATTAGGTGGAAACTCGCCTGCAGTGAAACTGAATTTATTTGATTTCCACCACAACCTGGAAGCAGAAGTAATGACAAGTGTTTTTAAGGTCCCATGCAGGAATGCCAATATATTCTGACCGCTGTCACAGGGGAAGAACATCATTTTTGATAAAGGACACCTTGGGGGCTCAAGCTGAGCTTGATAAGAAATTTCTGCACATCTATATGTGGAGCCACACGCAGCTAAAATGAGACTGCAGGAACAACCTGAGAAACTGAGGTTTAAACACAAAAAGGCTGTACAGTATAAGCGGCCTGCGCTCCGGTACAAACCAGAAGGACAAAACAAGTTCGGATATGAATACATTTACAAATTACCAGACAGAGGAGAGTGATCAGAACGTGTTGTGATTAAAATGTTAAACGCATTTGCATAATACAAAAATCCTCGTGGAAGATTTCTGTGGATGAAGGTGGGTTGGAAATGCACATATTTATATGCATACTAACAAATAAAGCTCAATTATGTTTCCTTAAATATTTATGTTATCATACATTTAGGTATGACATATTTAAAGCGTTTGCTCGTCTCCTGCCTGGTTTATTAATTCATTCTTTTGTGGCGGCCACAAGCAAATCAAGACCAAAGTGACACCTATTATGCAAATTAGCGATGACCTCGCTTGGATGAGCCGACTAGATTGGTCTTTTGCACAGTAAAGAAGCAACTGGAGTTTTGCACCATGTTATTCAGTAAAATGTTTAGGGAATTTATTCACATTTGCTTGCTGTTCTAAAAAAGGGCCCTTGAGGAAAGTATAAAAGCTAACAGACTAACAAAATGAATCTACTAGTAAATACCACTGGTAAAAAAAAAGTCATGCTTGTGTCCTACAGCCTGGTTTGCCTTGGATAGCAAAATGACATCATCTAAGCAAGTTTGGGTTTTATGTCATAGCTAAATATAGTTTAGCATACAACACACTGTCATGGATACCTGCCACAATGCTCATAACTACGTTTGTTTCATAGCAATAATATTTTAACAAATTAAAACTAAATCACATAGCATTAAGATTCTGTATAATTTGTTTTGTAACACTTTATGAATCAAGCACAAGTTAATTACAGAATGCTTAACCGTGTTACATTCAGAGTTAAAACATATCCTGCATCTAACCAGATAAACCACAAATAAACCAGTGGCCTGAAGCCTCATGACTGTTTATTTGTCCTGCAGATTGTTTTAAGATTTACTTCAGTTTGTTTTCAATAAAAGTTTTAATATGCACATGCTTTGCATACACAGTTGAGGACGGATATTTTAGGAAAGGCAGTTTAGGGTTTAGTGCTTTGCTCAGCGTGTGTCGAGCTGCAGTCGAGCGCAGGCACAAGATTTCATGATTCAGCATGAAACCATGTTATATGCAGAAAATACTTTCATGTGACAATAACACAGATTATATCTATTTTCTCCTTTTGCCATAAAGCGTTTCTGCTGACGGTTGATCTTTTTTTTTAGCCGTATAAAGTGTTGGGCAGCCGTCAACAGACCCCGCCCTGCCTCCGGACCCCAGGACAGCTGTCTGCTGTAAACTTGACTCTCTCTGACCTCAGTACACGCTAACCCAGACATCTGCCATCAGGTTCACACATTTTCCTTTTATTACCAACATGCATCCATGTGCCCACAGAGAAAAGATAATAATGGAACCTATAAAACAAGAGCCAATGGCGTCCATGAGAAGTAAAACACTTTTATGATTGCATTTATTTATTTATTTTTACATTTTGGTGACATTTATGTGAGAGCGCCTCTGGGTAACATATTTTGCATTGATTTTAAAAACGCTTTTACCTATAGGGTGCGTTTCGGCGTTCTTTACTGTTACAACGGAGGATTTTTTACGATTGTGTTTTACAGGCAACTGCCGATATTTACAGGGAACGTTGTGACACAGCGCTGACATTTGCAAACAGATTTACTGGCTGTTAAGAGCGAATGTTACTTGTTTTCACTTTTAAGTGTTCATAACCTTTGTCACATTAAACATGTCAGTGTAAGATAATGAAGCGAAAAACAAAATGTAGCATTCACAGTTCTTCTCAAAAAAATTTCCGTTTCTCTTTGAGGCACTACAATAGCATTATATTCGTTCTTTTTAATGATCTCATATTTTAAATATCTTATATCAGAGACATTTAATTACATACACATAAATTCACACAATGATCAGCTACCAAAACAAACACATTAACTCTTTCAGCTCACTTCAGTCGCAGAAGCCTTCAGTGCGTCACACAGATAAATCACTCTGGGAAAACAGAAATGAAATTATTAGTCAATTATTATCAATACTTTCATAACCAGCAGAACTGCAGCTCAAATAGATTGCAAGTCACAGGTGTGATTTCCATGTTTACAGTGTAAACAACACAAACTTTACTGTTTAACTTCTAAATCTATAGCTTCACTGTGATGTATAGGTTTTAAATCTATAGCTTCACTGTGATTTATAGCTTTTAAATCTATAGCTTCACTGTGATGTATAGCTTCTAAACGTATAGCTTCACTGTAAGTCACCTGTGTAGACACATCTGCCAAATGTATATGTGGTTTTTACCATAACTATTACAAAACCATTGAAACTTTATTTTAACACATACCTATGATGGACAGCTGGGTAATGCACTCGGCCCGACCTAAAGGATTTTCCGCCACGACTTTGTACTCGCCATTATCTTTGGGCCCAACCCTCAGGATGAGCATGGAACAGACCCCACAGGTGTTAGTGATGTAATAGTTGTGGTCCGTATTGAGACTGATGTTGTTACGGTACCAGGTGACACGAGGGGCCGGGTCGCCTCTCACCGCACAGCTCATGTAACACTCGTATTTTTCCGGGCTAGCGTGGGTCTTCAACGGCACGGTAAAGGTGGGAGCAGAGTCAAAGTTGCAGGTTTTTGATGGCGCCAGGTTCACAATAAACTTTTCTACAGGATGTAAGACAACCACATACATTACACAGATCAACAATCTTTATCAGGAACTTACTGATGCGGGTGCAGCGTCTTACCCCTCTTCCTAACAGTGCCCCACGTTTGGGACTCGGATGCTTCGGAGACGCCGATGTCGTTTTTGGCGTATATGCGGAAGTTATATTCTCGCCCCGGCATGATGTTGACCGCCGTGAAGTTGTTGTTGAACAAACGGTCGGCCACCGTGTGCCAGGTGCGCTTGATGGAGTCACGCTTCATCACCATGTAGTGCAGGTGATGATCTCGCCTCTCATCCGGAGAAGCTTCCCAGGAAACCGTTAAGGTGCCAGGCACGTTTTCCTCCAGCTCCACTGGACCAGGAGGCTTCGG
>JBAJNP010009346.1:0-18337 GCA_036877545.1 Yasuhikotakia modesta
CTCGTGTCATATTTACTATGATTCTTGTTCATATATTGTCTTTATATGCCTCAAATCATAACATTACAGAAATATTTTTCCGCTTAGGTTTAGCAAATGCTCTTATTGGGTTTTGAGTTTCCTCTGAAAGCTTCTTGTAATAGTTCAGCATTTAAGCCAGATGAGTTTCCAGATCATCATTCTGTTCATTGAATGGTTTGTTCTTGAAAGCACTCTTCAACATAAAAGCACTTTAGCCAAAAGATTACATTACAGAAAACAGGCCGAGAAACTTTTTGAAGCTGTTAAGCAAATATTTAAAGTGAAAGAAACGGCGGCGACACATCTGTGATTAAGAGACTTTGACATTAGGCACGTTTTTTTGACAAGACGAAGGTTTTATGTGCGTCTGATGGATATTTGAATTTAATGCTTTTGGATCTTCATTCCAAAACATGTCAGCTGCCCATATAAACACAAATCTCCCTCTTTCCTGCCTTTCTTTCCCTTTTAAGGTATCCACCATCCATCATCTGGTAGGACTGAACTTCTCATTGTCTCAGTCTGTTAGATCTTCTTGCTTCATAGATATTTTATGAAATATTAAAGTCAGGGAAGGAATTTTTCTTCAAGGAACATTTTTGTTAGGCTGGTTGAAGATCTCCACTGGTCTCCACTGATAGCAATCAATGAGAAAAGCGGTGTAAATATATTCTATATGTTCTGGTCTAAATGCAATCATAGGATGTCCTGCTTGCCTCTTAAGCTGTGTATGTGTTCATGAGGAGGCGGATCTGTCTGTAGAGAGGGCGGGAACTTATGCTTTAAAATGGGCTTGCTGTTGTTGCTGTTTTTCTGAAATTGCCTGCTGAACCTTTGAGACTGATGACATACTAGTTGCACAAATGGCGTAGCTTACAATTTTTCAACACTTCATTTTGGGCCACGTCTGTTTGAGACAGTCCAGCTGTAGACGAAAACCTACCAAGCAAAGCAAATCAGATACAGATTAATTAAATTGGCAATCAGATTTCATCATCATCTTGGGACCTGTCAACACCAGGTTACATTGAATGAAAACTGGGCCTTAGTCCTGTGGGGTCTAGATTCCTTAGCCCAGACTAATGGAGGTACTTTGAAGAGCAAACTGTGTACGTTTAAAGGGTTTTTCCCTCTTCATGTAACATTATTTTTTCATTCCTCCAACGATTTATTGCCAGATTGAATATAATATGTCTTACCTATAAAACCTCTGAAGATTTTGGAAAGATTTGGGGCATTTTTGGAGTGTAGTTTTAGTAAATACTTATTTTGGAGTGAGGAAACATTTTTGAGATTTGAAAGTTACAGTATGTTTTCCTAGTACAACTCTTTGTTTCAAAAGACTTTGGAAAATGACCTTTTTTACAAAGTCATCCATTTATGATGGTGTAATCTGAACCCTCTGCTCTGCCTGCCATTGGTTGGACAAAATAAACAGCCTCATCCCATTGGTTGAGCCAATGTTGCTATGTCAGACAATGTTTTAAAGCAGTTCACATATAGCTTATCTGTAGCTGTACTTATAGCACAGCACACTGCAAATGTTAAGTGTTTTAACATCATAACATGTTTATGTGTTACATTTGCCCCTCTGCCCAGCTCAGCAATAAAACAAGTTTTATGTGTAAAACCCAAGGGTGAGGTATTTAAAATGAGCAACAAAAAATCCTATTTTTCCACCCTTTTCTTACTTCCGTGTTTTGTTTTCTTTGTCATCCTCTTATCCAGTTAGCTGTTTAAGGGCAGATCTGATGTCATGCGTTTGAGTTTGAGGTGGGATAGATTAGCATTGGTCAGCCAAGAAAAAAATCCATTTGGAACCTCAAAAGTTCTGAATCATGGAATGAATCTGTTGGTATCGGACTTTCTGTCGGGTTGAGGCGGTTCGTTTGGGGATGTAGCAGAAAGAGGGTGTAATGAAGTTCTGTTGTGAAGAGGAGGAAACGGGTTTAATGCCGTATGGTCTGAATCTGATTAGCTGTAGAGGAGCTTGTCCCACTTATTCAGAACAGATGTGGGTGGGATGTTGGATGGAGATGTAGAACATGGGTCAGCATGGCTTCCAGGAGAAGCTGGTGGGGCTGGTACGGGTTGGTGGCTTTGATGGCTAGGAAACATGTGTTTTGTGGGACATGTGAATTGTGTTAAGTGGCGTTTTACTTGGATTCTGTCTGTTATAGGCTGAAAAAAGTGTCATTTTCTAAACAAATAAAGCGGCGCGACGCTGCGGTCGGAGCAGCGGTGCAGTGGGAATGATGCCGCGTGCGTGCTGATGATGCCAAAGTGCCGTTGTCTCGTGGGGATGCAAGTTCGATTCTGGCCTGCATCATATCCCATTCCCATGTTTTCACATGCCCTGTTTAATGAAGACGCTTCAACCCATAAATAAATGAATAGAGTGTGTGACTGGGAAAATGTTGAAACAGTGAGTCAGCAAAACTTATGAAAGTTTAAAGTCAACAGCGATAATGTTTCTTTAGTTGCTTTTACAGAAGATTTCTTAACAGTTTACTGTAATCTGTGTGTATCATTTTTACAGCTGGAATGCACAGTTAAAGGCAGGGCAGGTGATTTTTTCCCCCCAGAATATGTTTTAGGCTGTTTGAAAGTCTTAACAATCACTATATCAATGGCTTGCTATTGCTAGCCTTTCAGAAATTGCCTGCCCCAACTTTAGGGGTAAGAGGCCCTTTCTTTCTAGAACACAGATGAAATGTTGTATGTTGTGCAGAATGTAAATGTTGCTCATTTGTATACAACATTGTGTCTGTGTTACTGTTTCTTTAAGTCACCCTTTATCTGAGAGTTCAAGGGTTCACATTCAACTGATAACAGTGTGGTTAAACTACAGTTAACAGGTCTCTGGAGAAATGAATCCACATAGCTGTTTTACATTAGCAATATTTATGAGTCACTTTGACATTGATGAACTGATCTCTGCAGAATCTGTCTGACCGGAGCAGAACAGGGGATTTAAGTACCAGGTTGCGCCAGTCATGGTGAAAGTCCTTACGATGTGATGACTTACTAGTGCAAAATAAGTGGCATTCCTTTCTGCTCCTCTTTTACAGCTCACACTGCTAGTGGTTCATTTCTGAAATCACTTTCAGGAACATGGCAAACATAGTAAATGTGAATGTAAACGCAGAAATGTGTGTCGCTCTCAGCGTGTTATGAAAAGCATTGAGGTGTATCAGCGAAAACAACAGAGGTTGTTGAAAATGAAAGACTAAAATGGTTGTGAAAATGACAACAGTTTTCTAGTATATGATGAGGGAAATGTTGCAAGCTTGGATTTAAACCTGTGTTGCTCATGTGTGGGAAAATGTACCAGCTATTCACCCATAGTTTTCGCCCTGAAACTTTACAGGACTTTTAATGTCAGGTTTGTGTCAAGTACAGTAATGTTGCTGAAATGTTATAGGATGATGTTAGTAGATTTTTGATCTCTCACAGTCAGTAGCGTATGTACCTTTATAATTAGCTGATGTAGTTTGTTTAGTTTTGAAAAAACATGTTAAATCAGAATATTATTAAAAGGTAAAGATGACTAGGTGTCCCCATTTAGCAGAAATCGTTGTTTGGCTGTACTGATAAACCATTTTTTAGTACCTCTAGTGCTGGTTTGGTACTGGTCTTGCAGATTACCAGTAAAATGTAGTTGGTGAGATTGGTTAAATGTTTGTCTGTCTGGTTAATCTGGTTGCACAAAGTCATCATACACCATAATGTTTTTCATGCATTAGGCCAGTCTGTGTCTGATCGTATTCTTTGCCTCTATTATAAAACTACATGTATGTGATATGTACTTTTCTGATGTTTGTATAGGGGCGTGTTATTTAATGTGTGGCTTTTAGGTGAACATTAAGCTTGGTGGGTTAGCGTGGTGTTTGTCAATGTCTATGTTGTATGTGTCTGAGTTCCTCCTGTTTGCATGTACTAAATGTGTTTATGTGGCTGTGTTTACCTGTATGTAGGTAACAGACAGCCAAACACTGTTAGTCTGTGTTAGTGTGACTGATTTAACGTCTCAGGCTGGAAGACTCTGTTTGAAAAAATAGCCACAGGTTTTATTTCTGTCTCTGTAATGAAGGGCTGCTTGTGTTGCCCCCAAAAAACAGCCAATAGGGGTCCGGTTGGACGCATGATAAAACAGATGGCTATGAAGTCAGTTACTGTATCACTGTACTCAATTTTCTTCATAATACAACCATAGTATTGCAATAGATGTCATAATGAGGCTGGTCCAATTGTATGCTTGAAATACTTTATTGATATTAAAAGCGTATGCCATGTATTGCAAGACTGTTACATCTTTGTATTCAAAGGAGGAGAGGCCTACATGTTGGTTAAAGATCAATAGCAATAGCAAATACAAAAACACGTTTTCTGTAAAAGGTGCACAACCACAAAATATTATATTATATTATATTCCTTTAAAGCTATCTTTAGTTAGCTGTTGCAAAAAGTTAGCTATTGCTACCTTGCTAACTATTTTAAATTTTCAAGACTTTTTCTGCACAGAAACATACTACAGTATGTGCACGAGGTCTTTATATTTTCTGAAGAAATTAAGCAATTATGAGTTTTGTGTTTTTTTGAAGTTTCTAGTTTTATAATTCTGTGCAGTAATGTTTTATGTTTTTGTGTTGCAGATATCAGATCCACACTGGTCTTCAACACTCCATCATCCGTCCCACCCAGCCGAACTGTCTACCTCTGGAGAACATCACCCTCCCTCAGAAGCTGAAGAGTGCAGGATACTCCACTCACATGGTGGGCAAGTGGCATCTTGGCTTCTACAAGCGTGGCTGTATGCCCACCCAGCGAGGCTTTGACACCTTCTTTGGATCTTTGTTGGGGAGTGGCGATTACTACACCCACTACAAATGTGACAGTCCAGGGTTGTGTGGGTACGATCTTCACGAAGGTGAGGAGGCCGCTTGGGAGCAGGACCATGGCGTTTACTCCACCATCATGTACACTCAGAAGGCAGTGAACATCCTGGCATCTCACAACCCTAAACGGCCCATTTTCCTTTACTTGGCTTACCAGGCCGTCCACTCACCTCTCCAGGTTCCTGCCCGCTACCTCGAGCGCTACAAGTCCATTCCAAACCTTCACCGCCGCAAGTACGCCGCCATGGTGAGCTGCTTGGACGAAGCAGTGCGCAATCTTACCCTTGCTCTTAAACATTATGGTTACTATGACAACACAGTTTTGGTGTATTCTTCCGACAATGGTGGTCAGCCAATGGCAGGAGGTAGCAACTGGCCGCTGAGGGGGAGTAAGGGAACTTACTGGGAGGGTGGAATACGAGCAGTGGGGTTTGTTCACAGCCCCCTACTGGTCAAGAAGGGCACTAAAAGTCGGGCTCTGATGCACATCACTGACTGGTACCCAACTCTGGTGACGCTTGGTGAGGGAACGCTGGACGAGAACCAGAATCTGGATGGGTATGATGTCTGGGAAGCCATCAGCGAAGGGCGTCCTTCTCCTCGAATGGACATTCTTCACAACATTGACCCAATTTACATCAAAGCCAAGAACGGCTCCTGGAAGGCGGGCTTTGGAATCTGGAACACAGCCATCCAGGCGGCGATCCGTGTGGGTGACTGGAAACTCCTGACGGGCGTCCCGGGGTACAGTGACTGGATTCCACCTCAGACGTTCTCCACGCTGCTGCTGGCCAACCGATGGCACAACGAGCGCATAAGCTGGCAACGAGGCAAGTCTATATGGCTCTTCAACATCACAGCTGATCCGTATGAGCGTGTGGACCTTTCTCAACGCTATCCACACGTGGTTAAGAAGATGCTGTTCAAGCTACTGCAGTACAACAAGACGTCCATCCCGTGCCGCTTCCCCCCCAAAGACTATCGCTCCAATCCTCAGTACAACGGGGGCGTCTGGGGTCCCTGGTACACAGACGGTGATGAAGATGAGGATAACAATCTTCTGTCGAACGATTTAGGGAAGAGCAGGAAAAAAGGAAAACGAAGAGGGAAATGGAAGAGAAAATCCTAATGTTTCATTTTGACATTGCGGTTGTGAACTCAGGGAGAGATGCAAGTCTTAAACTTTCTCAAAGTCATTTCCACTGATGTGAACATTTACCTCCAGTTTTAAAGGATTTAAAGGAGTGAAGTGTGTAGTTTTATTGACGTCAAAGCTGCAATCTGTAACTTTTGCCTCTTTTCTACTTTTGAAACATAAAACTGCAGTTTTTTTCTTAACATGGCTGATAAGTTTAAATTCGAAACAACTGCTGTGACAACAAACTGCAAATGCTGCAACATCTACAGTAACCAGAACATGTGATTTAGTAGCTGGCAAAGTTTCATTTATCTTCTATCCTTCTTTTAAATCTGACCCAAAAGCTCAAATCATAAATCAATATAATAAATTTATCGCTGTGAATCGGGTTAAAGTTAAAAGATGGTGTTAAACACAGATCTGTCATTTATTTGCTTAATAACTTGCTGATTTTAACCCAAAAAAGTATAGATTGCAGCTTTAAAGTTCTTCTTTTATCTAAAGTGAATGTGCAGAGATGGCTAAGAGTGAACAGTTTGTAGACTCATTACCCGAGGCGTGTAGACACTGTGACTCTATGGTGCTTTCAGCATAGCTCTGGTTGTCTGAGCAGTTTGATACTGTATGTAAACGTCTGACGCAACCGATGGTGTAAGTTTGCAGTGGAATTACCAATTTACCCAAACAGTAGAAAATGTGGCACAGACGTTTCACTCTGTCCTAGGAATCTGTGAATAAAGAACTGTGCTTAGAAGGAAACCACTTGAATTACTGCCGCTCAAACAACTTGATTTTGCAACAGCATTTGTTGCTTTCAGGTGACTTGAGGGTTGAGTGAAATCGGACTCTGTTGATGGTGCTGTTTTCCTAGCAAACATATGCAACGAGAGAGATTCCTATTATGTTTTATGACCAGAAATTCTAAACCTCAGAAAAAACAAACTACATAGGAGAGGCATATACTGTATTTTATAGTGAAGTTTATAGTGACATCAGTTGTTGAAATTTGTTGTGTTTTGTTTGCCTGCTGTGTCGCCGGTTCAGCTTGAATGTAAAACCAATACACACTTTTTCCAGCCTCTGTGGTTTTGCTTCCCTGTCTGGTAAATTTCAGGTTATGGAGTTTTGTAATATAGAATCTACCGCTGATGGAAGTGTATTCAACCGCATCTAAGCACACGCACTCAAATACCTGCACGCCGATGGTTTTCTCAGTTTGAGTTGTTTTGATTCCTTTAAGAAGGAAATTGCAGTGAAGTATTTGTGCTCTGAGGACCTTCACACATGCTCTGTGATGCCACATTCATCGCCCTCTTCAAACCCTTAACATCTAACCAGATGTGCTTACAGGAAAATAATGTAACAGGCTCAAATATTTGACTGTATTTGGCTAGTTTAAAACCAAATCAGGCATTTCAAATCATGATTTAAGACACCCCAGCTAATGTTTCCCTAATGTTTTAGGAATGAACATCCAAATTGTCCAGTTTTTAATGTTTTTATGTTCAGTATTAATGTTCCTGTTTGTTTGTAAGAAAGTTATTCAAGTGTTTTTAATTCTGTAAACGTTCCACTAACAACTTAAAAATAACGTTTTTGATATAAAATTTTGATATAAAATTGATATATAATGTTAAGAAAGTTCTACTAGCGTTACTACAAGAACTACAAGTGTTCTGGAACATTTCCTGTTAGCTGGGTGCAGACTGTACACTTCATTGAAATGAGATCATCATCATTATAGCTATTGTCACATAAACTGCACATGAGCTAGTTCTCTGAAGCTCTGATGTTGATTTTTTATGGGTTGGCTAATGCTAGCAGTGTTTTTGACAGCTGTCTGCACGTGTGGAGGTTTTGAGCCAGTTGGCAGAACTGTCACAAAGTTTTGAGCCAATAAACCAACAGTCACTTGCCTTCTCAGAGTTCTGCCCAGTTCTGAGTTTTGACCTGTATCTTCTGTTCACTAATCAGTTCAATTTTAGTCTTAGTCAGAATGTATTAATTTACTCTGAAACGACCTTGTGGCTGAAGCTCTCGTATTTTAACCCCTTCAGGTCTCTCTATTTTACAGAGAGCAACTACTGAGGCTGTTTATACTCCAGCCTCCAGCTACATTTATTCTGGTTCAATGCTCTAAAACACTTGGGTTGCCAAATGCTGATTTAACATTAAATTTAAAAAATGTTCTGATAAACAAAAAAAAGTTGCTTAGTAGTTTTTTTTGTGCTTTAAATTAAAGCCTCACTAATCAAACCAGACCAGCAGAAAATGTATTTATTAAT
The DNA here is from genome assembly GCA_036877545.1 of Yasuhikotakia modesta. NCBI lineage: Eukaryota > Metazoa > Chordata > Actinopteri > Cypriniformes > Botiidae > Yasuhikotakia > Yasuhikotakia modesta. The sequence goes on from JBAJNP010009346.1 coordinate 8,343, forward strand.
ATTGTTTTCTAACAATAAAAATGATTTGTGAATGACATTTCCATTTATTTCTGCTATAGATGTAATACATAACATTTTCGTACAAAGTTAGAATAGTTTCTTCTGTGCTAGTTTGAAGTGTTGAAACTACAGCACAAGTAAGACTGGGATTGATCAAGAAACTTGTCGGAAAACAGTTGTAATTTCTGTGATTCTGTTCAGTAGTGCTAGCGGCTAACAACACAGCGTGAACGTTCAGCTGTGCTGTTATATCATCACTGAACAAGCCAGATTCCTATAAATTATAACATTCCAGCAAACAGAAAACATGACTTTTATTGTTGGGATTTACCCTAGAGCTCCACAATATGACGCAGCGGGTTTATGTAATCTGTACTGTTTCTTTAAGAACAACCAGATGAATCCTGGCTAATACCCCACAGCTGTCTTGCTAACTATCACACGAGCAAAGCTGGAACATATTAAAGCATCTCTGATTTAAAGTAAATGACTAACAGAGTGACACCCTACTAGCTACATGGCAGGAGGGATTAATCCTGTCGGCAGGGGCTGAATCTCCTGGCTGTGTTTTGCATTCCTTGTAGCTGAGCTTTTCCCTCGTTTTTTTCTTTAAGGTTTGCCATTGGTTGTTTTGCATTCGTCCATGTCGTCATTGGACAATTTAAGTGTCAAACTATGAGTTTTTGTGTTGCATAAATTATAGATACTGTACACACACACACACACACACATTCTCTATCATGGTGGGGACTTTCCATTGACTTCAATTGTTTTTATACTGATCATATGATATTTTGTATCTCTTAACCCTAAACCTACTGTAACCCTTACAAAAATATGATGAAAATATGATATGATCTAATACACTGTAAATTTTTTAATAAGACAATTATATTGTGTTGAGTTTGCTCTACTATTTATATAAACCATCTTGTATTAGATTTTTTTACTAAGAAACAAAGAATGTTTACTATGCAGTTTTTCTAGTAGGGAATGTTTGCTAGTCCTCAGAGTGGTTTTACTTTGATTTTACTCAGTCTTTACTGTCCAATATAAGCAAAACTTAACCACACACGCACACATTTGTCAGCTCAGTTTCCAGACACATACTCTGCAGGCGAATGACTTTCGCTCTGCAAAATTTGCAATTTTAGACTCTGTAAGAGGGTGTGAGGGCTTGTGTTATTTATCTTTTTGGGTGTGTAAAGTTCCTCTGTGTTGAGAGTAAGCATAACTTTCGATACAGTTTGTTGGTTTGTTGGCAAACACATTTGCATCAGCTTCTGTTTCCTGTAATAGCGAATCTCAGCCAAGCGTGACTGTAGCTGCTTTTTGGCAACAAGCAAACAGCTCAGGTTCATTTTTTCCCTCCGTGTTTAATTCCTTCCCGCCTTTTCTCTCATGACTGCTGCTTTTTCACGTTCCCATGCTTTCTCTGTCTGTCTCTGTCTCAGACTCTCTCACAACCTTGTTTCGGTGTCATTTGTCTTCCTCTTTCTCTCAGAGCGAAATAAGTTAAACTAGCTTAAAACACTTACAGTTTACTTGTTTAACTAAAAATAAACCACTTATAAAACCATACTGTCATTAAATTTGTTGTTTTGTTCATAATTGTGTTGTTTTTGTTCATATAATATGTATTGTAACACATTTTATTTTTTATTGTATTGTTGTTTTTAATATTTTGTTATCATAGATGGCTACTTTTAAATAGCCATGAATGAAGAAGGACACGTTTGTCTCCGGTGTAATTACAGGAACCACCAGCAGGGGCTGACTGGACCGGGCTGTCCATCCAAACCCTGACCCCCTGTTTATTCCAGTGAAAAAAACTCACAGTTTTTCATCCCAGTTAAACCACTTTCCTCTTTAGCTGACATCATCTAGGCCATGCAGAACTGTAGCTCGGCTTTTATTGAAAATGCCACTCAGCTCTGTGAGAAACATGTGCTGTCAGTTACCGCTCTCCAGGTATGCATTAAGTCTCTCTAATTACTTGAAAACTTTATAAACACTTGTTGTTTGTTGTTTTTCAGTCATAGTTTCTTTCTGAAATGAACAAGCCTGTGATGTTGGACTTGAAAGGCTCTGCCGGTTCCCGAGGCCCGAGATCACCTCCTCACTCAAACAGGTTTAGCATTTCAATTTGTTTTCTTTGCTAAATCCATTTGAATTTCATAAGAGAATGAGCAACAAAGACACAGTCAATGAAAATATATCAACTTTATTTGACACACACTAGAAAAGAGAAAAAAAACTGAGTCGGAAACAATAACGTTTTTTGTTCACTCTCTGAATCCTAATTTCTTATTTTATTAAATGCAAAATTTAATATAATGTTAAAGGCGCAGAGCCATAAAAAGTTTGTCCAATCATTGCTTTCCATCCGAATGCAATAATAGGACATTTGACTTGTCAAACTATATATATTTGCATATGGATTTGCATATAACAATCTTTCACCATTCATGTGTTCATGTGCTGGAGGAGGCGTGGCTTTAGCAAGGCTCTGAAGGGAGGGCGGGATCATAATGCTTTCAAAGCTTGCTATTGGATAATGGAATATTGCTATTGGCCATATGGATAAAAATGTATTTTTCTGTAGCAAAGACTTTAAGTTCAGTGTCATTTTGTCTGATAAATTTAAAACAAATAAAAGAAACGTTTACTAGCGTAGGCCACCAATGAGGCATCGTACCTGTTTTAAACCAATTAAACATTAACATGAAGGAGCATTTTGCGTTTGTGACTTATTAAATATCTTCAGCAGATACAGCAGTGATGAGATTCTCATGACAAACTTATCAAATGACATTCCTGTAAATTATATAATGGCACATTTAAATCTGCTCCAGTTTGCAGCCATTACAGGATCCAAACCATCTGTTCTTGATGCCTTCATTTAAAGATGATTTTTAGATTTAAACTGTATTGATTTTAAAGCAGAAATAGACGGAGAAGCTCCATCGGATTTGCAGGTGATTAGTAGTTTAAGAGGATAATGGTAACATCCAGTTAACTCAAGGTGACAGCACCCAGGATAAGCTGTAGCCCACTGTATGAAGGGTCGTTTTAGGCCCTGCTGAGACATGCACCACTGTCGTCTATTATAAATGCATGATAAGTTTGAAGGGTTGCATGCATTGGTGGTTATGCCGGCAGGGGGAGGTGTTGCATTGTTTTTTAAAGCCGCCATGCAAAGCAGGAAGCGACGGCGGTCAGCGTGTTGAGAAATGCGAGTCACTTCAGGGAGTCGATTCTTTAGATTCGATTCGACGAACCTGTTGAGAGAAACGATTCATAGTTTGATTTGAACCATTCAGCTTCCCTACAAAGTAAAACAATAATAAGATTTGTTCATAAATAAGATAAGCAATTCTCTACAGACTAACTAGTAGTCTAGTTAATATATGATGTATAGTGACGCCATTTGTATTTGCGTAATATTATCACATCGTCGCGTTTTCACGGTCAATTCGTGGATGACTTTACTATCACACAAAACTTAATAAAATACCAGTTTATATTGAAAGCATGAGTATCAAACTTGCGTTTTTGACAGACACCCGCGAACAAGTTCGCCAGAGTCAAATGATCCAAAGGTACCGATTCGCGCGAACGATTCGCGAGCCGAACATCTCGGATCAGAAGAGGTGCGGCGCTGCAACTTCAAATAGGTAAAGAGTCAAAACAGCGCCAGTCCCCATCTGACACCTGCAGGATCGTTTCCAGCGACAGACCTGGACATTTCCTTGTCTTTTCCCATCTGCATTCCCACTTCCAGCGTGCGGCGAAGACCGGCAGGGAAAGCGACCGCAGGTTCGACTTGTGCGCTCGGGTTGTTTCTCCGTCTTTCTCGGCATGGCTTCAACAACCTGCACCAGGTTTACCGACGAGTATCAGCTGTATGAAGAACTGGGAAAGTAAGTGTTAGTTGAAACCCATCCAGCACAGTTTTGTTTTCACCGCACAGTTTCTTACCTGTGCGTCTCACCTGATGCGCCGCGTTCACCTGCGTTCACCTGCGTTCCCGAGTCTCACGTCGGCGTGTTTGTATCTGTGTGACGGCGTGAAGTTTTACAACATACACCGAATGATCTCGCATCTCTAATGCATTTGGTGAACTGCCACATTCATGTTTATCTGAGCAGTAGTTTAGTTATTTGTTGGTTTTTCAGACGCACTTTCTGCTACAGCTTTGGGTAAAAACTTACCAGGACGGGTTTCGATGATCGTTCACGTAACTTTTGCTTCTTTTACTTTTGCAAACAAATAACAAACGCGACACGGCTGACGTTTTATTCTTCTGGGCTTGCAGAGGAGCGTTTTCTGTGGTCAGAAGATGCATGAAGATTTCCACCGGCCAGGAATATGCGGCCAAAATCATCAATACTAAGAAGTTGTCTGCCAGGGGTGAGTTCACAACATGCACCGAAATACACGGACCGTATCTACTGCTCAATGTTAACAGCTTGTTTTTAAACGTCAGTGTGTCCAGCATCGTTTTTTATTTATACACAATGGTGTATTTTTACCAAAGCTGAGCCACACCCGCAAAACACAGCTTACTTTACCCAGACTGCATCTACTCACTGTCCTGCACATCATAAACTGTGATGTTTTACTAGCAGGTGTTTGGTTTAGGGCTAAAGAGTTTGTATTGAACATATGTGTGAATGTAAGATAAGTGCAGCTACCTCCAGTTAATCAAATGTATACAGCATCATATCTGGGTGAAGAATGAAACTTTGTCCTAAAACCAAAGGGTTTGATGATCGAATAAACATAAAGCACATCTCATGAGTTATATTTTATATTTAGGTCTGCAATGCATGAGTTTTAGGTTAAAAATAAACAAATCCGTTATGGAGCAAGTACATAACAGATCAGGTTAAACGGTTCTTACCAGTTTTCTGACTGATAGTTTTCAGGTTCTTACGCAGTGGTAAAGTTTATAATAATGGTGTGTAATTGGAGATGTCGGGTCAAATTTCCTGCTAAATGTCAGTTTGGCTTGAACAAACTTGACATCAATGTAGGTAAAATATCTGCAGTTTCATGATTCCAGCGGAGGTGGTGATAGAGAGGCCATCACAACGTTAAAGATTGCAGCTTTAATGGAACGTATTTTGCAGTCGTTTACACAAGAATTGAAAGACCCCGGTTTTAAGATTCCTGTGCTAGTAACCGCAAACTCTAGCAATAGCAGGACCGCAGGTGAGAAGGCATGTTAAGACAGATCCACAACATGGTGGACCGAACCCGTGCCACTTAAAGAGGCCTCTGACATCACCAGAGCCCATTACTCATCTTGTAGGTTTCTCATAGGTCAGTCTGGCAGTGGAATTATAGGTCAGTGGTATTGTGGGAAGCTTGTGTTTAATGTCTCGCTGAGCTTTCACAGGCAGCTGTTCTCTGAGTGCAGCGTGGGATGAATCTGGTGTGTCTGTATTGACTCACGCTGAGTCTGTGAAAGAAGGACGAGTGAATGGAAGAGATGAGGCCATTGTGCTCTGGAGACCCCCTCACCACAGGAGGAACCTGTGGGAGAAAGAGGCTCACTACACTCTTAATAATATCAGTTCCTGAAAGGTTCTTCAAAGCTAAACCTTTGGTTCCTCAAAGAACCATTCAGTTGAAGGTTCTTAAAATGAGCATTTCTTTCTTACCTTCTTATAGTCTAAAGAACATTTATATCTGTGGATAGATAGAATTTATAAATAGCGTTATAAATATTGTTCTTGTCTTGTTCTGATTGGTTGAGCCATGTTTGAAGCTTGAGTGAATTACTCTATAGACATACACCTTCAAACTCATTACATCATTATTGCTGCATTTGTGTGTTTCTGATAAACTGATTCTGATTGATGACAGAAGAATAATATTTATTTTTAATATTCATTTCATTTTTTCCTGGTGTGTGTTTATGAAATCTTGCCAGGTGTATTTAATAGCTCTGTTTTATAAGTACTGCAAAACCATGACGTACAGTGAATTTAGAACAGCTAAGGGGTTTTGAACAAGACCACGTATCTGCTCTGAATTGACTATAAATCACAGCATCAGGGGGTTTATAGAGATAAATGTGTGTATTTGAGTGTGAGAGACGGTGAGCGGGAGGGCGCATCTCAAGGTCACATTCCAGCAGGGATTCCCTCTCCGTGTTCGTGCTCAGAATCTTGTAGGAGCTGTAGTTGGGAATCTCTCACTGCAGGGATTTATTGGAAGCAGGCCTGCAAAATTCTGGGTATTCCAGGAATTTAGTGAGAATTTATGGGAATATATGGGAATTATGGCACACAGGTGTAGACGACTCGTATGTTGAGGAAGGGTATATGTTTATTTATTTTTATATGTAATAGCATTAGGTAAAATTTATTTAATCGACCTAAATGCCCATTACGTTTTCAGCTTGGATTTTTCTAAAATTCCTCAGCTTTGCATCGCTAATCGAAAGCGTATGGCTGAGTTGATTTTTCGATCAATTTCTCCACGTTGCTTTATTTTTACAGCACAGGTAGACGCCGGCGGAGACTGATCCGGCACAGAGGCATTGAAAAACAGCAGTGAGCTGCTTTCATTCCACTAATCCTGCTCCGGCTTTCACGCTCCAAACTGAAGAGTCTGAATCCAGGGCGGCTGAACGATAGGGAGAGAGAAGGAGAGGGAAAGAATAGAAGTTTAAAGTGATTGCAGAAAACACAACAAGGAAAACTGAGTGTTAGTCAAACAGGAAGCAGCTGAGCTCTGAAGCTACATTGGCGGAGTATAATATGTGGCTTTGTCCTTTGGCTCAATGATTAATACTAACAAACTGTACATGTTTTATGTTCCTGTTGTGTACATTCAGAAAACCTTTAGAGAACATTGTAGGAGAAATGTTTGTCAGAAACCCTGAATTGATAATTCTGGTGTTTCATTAACTAGATCAGTTATTTGTGCTGTACAAACAACAGCTTTCAGGGTTCATTTATATCTTTTGTAATTTGTAATGTTTGCAAGGATGAAAGATCCTTAGATTGAACAATGTTTTGATATTATTTAAAAAACGTAAGCTAAGTGAAAATGACAAATGTTGCCTTTAGCAAGAAAATGAAATAAATTTAAACTGAGGCCCAAAACAAACTATAAACAAAGCTATAATAATTAATTGAACAGCGTCTTCTAACACAAGACCGCAGAGAAACTGAACTTTGATAAATATCACAGCTGGTGAATTTAAGACCCTGTGAAATCAAAGTTGGAGTTTTGTTGATTTCCAGTCCTGACCTTTGTGCAATGCTTCTGGAAAAATGGGCCAGAACTAATAATGGCTCGTGGGTTGGGTCCAAACTCTAAGACGGCTGCTTCACTTCCTGTCGGGCTTCCATGTGGACTTTGGTCGCTGTTTTAATGTGCAGTGTGAATCAGAATTGATCTGAAACCGCTAATGCGCTGCTGCTAACAGCTGGGTTGTATAACATGAATTGCATAACCAAAATCACATGTGAAAGATCATTAATGTGATAATCTTCAGAACGCTTGTCTTTATCTTATTGCATACATCTGGTGTCCTTTATGACTGTTAAATATATCCAGCCAGGCACTTTATGGAAATTAGCAGGAATATAAATGAATGGCCACTTGTCAGAACTCTCCAGTTTAAAGTGTAGGACAGCCTGTGTCTGGATCGTTCAGATATTGGCTCTTTATTGTGAACATGAAGGCAGATGGACAGCACAGGTGGTCTTTATTAGAGGAATATTAACTGAATATTCTCATTATTGTTAACAGGCCGCTTGAGACGTACAGGGCCCTTGAAAAGGCATTTGAATCGCTTAAATACATAACTGAGTGAATTTTTGCAAAAAGATCAATTGTCATGGACATTAAGCAAGAAGCAAAGATCTTTATTCCAGTATTCCATTAAAATAATTGAAAAATAATTTTAAATGTTGAGTTTCCTTGTTATTAGAGTAAATGCAAGTTCAACTTTTTTTGTCTTTTTTTGATCGTTGACATTATTTTATGTTGAACTCTTTAATTATTGAATTCTTGAGTCTGTTTGTTTGAAGGGAGTGATTCATTTTAGATGATTAATGTAGTTGTTGAACACAGCAGCTGTGTGTCACACACGCTTTTACTTTAATGGTAAGGAGCAAATAAATGTGTGTGGAGGAAGATTAATCATAAAGGATTTGTGGATATAAGTGGAAAAAACTGGATTCAAATCTGTCAATATTATAGTGTGAATTTGTTGTGACTTTAAGGAACGTGACAACAGAACTTTCACCAGACAGAACTGAACTCTGATGGATCTGGAGAACGGAACCGTGTTGGAATTCTGTTGGAAAAGTGGAAAGTTAATGGGACTCTGGAAAACCTGAGGTGGAAAGTTGTAGTTTTTACTGTGTGTTAATGTATTTAGTGGGAGTAGTTTAACATCCATGAAAAAGGGAAAAGCGTTTTTGATCGTCCACAGAGCATCGTTGCTGTGGTGCCATTTCATTGCACCCTCCAAACATCATAAACGCTTTAATGAATAATTTATTCTGTCGTTTTGTTTGAAGAAAGACTTCAGGGCTCCCTGACATAACTCCCACCCTTTACAAAGAGCTTGTCTTTGTTTCTGTTCTGAAACAAATGTCTGATCTGGACAACAATCATCACGTTATTGTGTTAATATCTCGTCTCTGGTCTATGAATAATGGATGGGCCATATTGAGGTTACATGCTAAGATCTGTACGGACCAGAACAAAATCAGAAAGCAGAAATGAGTGGAAGTACATCCAGTGACAGAGCTTGTGCAGTGAAGCGTGTCCAAACAAATGGTGTTTGAATCTGGCTCGCGTCACATCTTTTTTCTTGCTCTCTGTTTTCTCTCTCTTTTCCTCCAGTTTCTTTCTTTCCTTTGTTCCCTCCCCCTTCTTCTCTGTCTCTCCCTCCGCTCTCTCTCTCTCTCTCTCTCTCTCTCTCTCTCTTTCTCCCTTCTCTCTCTCTCTCTCTCCCTTCTCACTCTCTCTCTCACACTCTCTCTCTTCTGGCAGGGTGTAGAATAAGATTCTCAGTGTATCAACAGAGATGAGCAGATGGACAATTTTTTGACTCGCTCTCCATATATGTCCCTGTGTGATTCTATTTTTGGTCCAGTAAAGCTGAATGGATTTTGTGAGCATAGACTGTGATTTCATTAAGCCTCTGTACCGCACAAGGAGTATGAAAGGATGTATTTATAATACAGCACATTTTATATTGAGGCTTAAATAGGCTCTTTAAATAGAAACGGTGTATGTGGCATGCAGATTATTCATCCTAAACTGAATGAAATATTCATTCTTTTATCTGAATTAACCTTTTCTTCATAATGGCACAGGATTTTGTTCACATTGTTTCTCTTAAGACATTTAGGGTGTTTAAGTGGATCTTCACGAATGGACACACACACACACACACACACAAAAGCTCTTACATAGCCACGATTAGTTTACCAGAGAGAAACTACACACTGCACATGCACACAGTGCAATATATTATGTTTAGACAACCTCTGATTCTCTAACAAATTTGCCACTGACATCACATCAATCAAACATTGCACAAATGTTTGCATTGGTTGGATTTACCACAGCAGCTTAGTTCATCTAAAATTAGCTCAGCGAGAGAGAGAGAAGAAGAGGGAATGAGAAGAAAGAGAGAGAGGAGAGAGAGAGAAAGAAGAAGAGAGAGGGGGTAATTTTCAGTCCAACACTCAGTGTTTCTCTTTAAACAGATTTCAGTCTGAAACAAAAGAAATGAGAATATTTGAAACAGAACTTCATTGAGTTCCTGTAATCTATGAGAAAGTTCTTCAGTCTCAGTTCTGCTGTTTCTCAATGATGGCAGCAGATTCTTCATGTTTTTCACACTGTCTCCCGCCTCTGTGTTTCAGTGTCAGTATTACTGTAGCTTCTGTTTTTGCCCTCAACAAGCTGCTTAATAAGAGAGAGTTTCACTCTCTCAGGGGTGTGGGTGTGTG
>JBAJNP010009347.1:7475-18337 GCA_036877545.1 Yasuhikotakia modesta
AGAGTGTGTTTAACTCATTCAGTTTGAGACAAACAGATACGTCCCAGTTCTCTCCCATGACATGAGAAAAACACTGCATTGAGAAACTGATGTGTCATTAAATTGTTTTTCTGATAAACACACAGATGTGAAGGACAGGTCACCAAACACATTTATTCAGAAACGCCCCCAGAGAAAGTTGATCAGGGTCACATCTGTGAGTTGGCCAGTAAACAGATGACAGAGGAACACAGATCCATCACTGCAGCTCTGTTGTGGTTGCATTTAAGCAGCAGGTGAAGTCAAAGCTGTCCCTTCACATGAGGAATGAAATGAGTATGTAGGTTTCCAGAAACGAGCATGTTGTGCCTCTTACTAAAATGACTGGAAATTCAGAAGAGCTTTTAAAGGGTCAGTTTGCGGGAACAATGAATTCCTCCAAAGCTCTGAAACTTCCACTGGACTGAAACTGATGAACACATTGAACACTATTCGCTGATTTTACACATGAAGCACGTCGATCTGTTACTGAGTTTAACACACGTGTGAGACTGACTGGTACCGCTGGTTCTTTAAACATCAGCTCTCATCTAAGACATCAGGCTGCGGTTGAAGCAACACAAGTTAAAGCGTTTAAACTCACCAGAGCGAGGATGAGGAGGAGACGGTGCGCGGATGCGATCATGGTGCGTTAGCGGCGCGTCTGGCGCTGAGACGCGGCGCGGCGCGGTTATAACGTGTGGGTGAGAGGATGAACTGCGGGGTGTGTCGATGTGAGTTTAACTCATCTGCACACGCAAACCTGTCAACTTCCCGTTATATGCACGTTTACATTCGGACCTTAGCAAAGCTTTAACATTAACACAGCACACGGTATTCATACACGTACACGCACGGATAGACGTGCGTTTAACAAGCATCACCATGCAGAGGTTTGTCATTATGTTCATATTTATAGTAACATATTACTGACGTTAAACGTAAATATGTTTAGTTATATTGTGGGGATACTGATGAATGCATCGCAAACCTTTGTTAAGAGATGCAATGCAGTTTTTGACTATAATGTGAATATAAGCATTTTAACATGTGCTGGTCACCCATTGCTATATTTACAACAATGTTCCTCCTGAACCACGAGACCAGCGTTACAGAAACTGACAAAAGTCCCAAATACTTTGAAGTTTGTAAAGGGCAGTTTTTATATTTTGCCTTTAATAAGCTACAAAAGAGAAATAAACGTTGCTTTTTATTTGCTTGTATCTGAAGAATGGTCTGCATTTAAATGTCAAAGCTAACAAAACCATGTCGTTCTCATACGTGTCACTCAGGCTTTCATCAAAAACCCATAAGACATTATTATCAGAAAGTTCATTATTACACACAAAACATAACAGGTTCTGACAAACAGTCATTTGAATGACCAGAGGACTCAAACTGTAGTGACATCCTCATCATCAGACAGATTCAGTGACATCCTCATCATCAGACAGATTCAGTGACATCCTCATCATCAGACAGCAGACAGATTCAGTGACATCATCATCATCAGACAGATTCAGTGACATCATCATCATCAGACAGCAGACAGATTCAGTGACATCATCATCATCAGACAGATTCAGTGACATCAACATCATCAGACAGATTCAGTGACATCAACATCATCAGACAGATTCAGTGACATCATCAGTAATGAGCTTCTGACATCTTCTGCTCTAAATGCTGGAAGTGAAATCGAGGTAAACGTGAGCCGTTGAGGAGCAGGTCGGAGCCCTGGTGTCTCCACTCTTTGGACACAGAAGAATCCTAAAGCAGAAAGATGATTTCATATTACATCTGCACAGATGTTAAATTATTCACACACAGAAATAACCACTTATAGCTAGAAACTGTAACCAAGAGAGACCAAGACAAACAAAACAAAAGCACCATAAAAGGTGCAAATGTTTGTGTTTCACAAAATAACTGTACAATCCAAACACTTAGATGTGAACGCCGTTGACATCACTAGGGAGGGGCAACGGCAAGTTAACAGTCAAACACTGGGGGCTGTAAAAGGGTTTTATTGCTTTCCTACCCGTTTCTGAAGGGACCCCCTCAGATCCAGACGGCTCATCTGACAGCCAGAGTCAGGAGAAGAACTGGACCACCCAGACAAACAGTGCTGCAAAAATGTGTTTATCAGCCTCCAAACTCAATCAAACAAGTGCTCAGGAACCATTGCTTAGTAACAGTAAACACTGTGCTCTCCTGAACTTCAGATGGCTCACAGACAGCTGACTAGTAGTCAATAAAAACAATAAAGAACACACACACACACACACACGCCAGAACACATAATTTTCACATATGTGTTTTCCTAATATACCTGCATCACCCCTCAAGAAACATTTATGTGTTTGAGAGAAAACACTTGCAGTGCAGGAATGATACTGAAACTCACAGAGGGTAAACCCAGGCTGTCAGACGGATCAAAACTGCTGCGGCGATGGGCTTTGTGTTGGTATGATGGCACCAGCGCTGATCGAGGAATGCTGACTCTGTAAAACCCAGAAAGCAGGGGAACTACTGACATAAACTAGGAGCAGATTTGGGGTACTGGAACGCTTAACATACCAGTGTAATATATTTGAGAAGGTTCAGATAATGTACACGTGACAGCTGACCTGATGAAAGCGGGCTCTGTCTCATTTCGAGGCGTCCTGCACACTGGACAGGCTGCATGTGGATCCAGAGGGGAGGCAAATAAACGAGTGTTTATTCTGTAGCAGAACACACCTGCAGGTCAGACACATGAGGTCAACATCTCAGTCTGTTGGCATCTTCACCATTATGGGTTTAACAGACACGTGAGCAGATCTCTCACACTGATGCTGGTCTGGTGGCTTCTGTGACTCTCTCTCAAACCCAGGCGACTCAAGATCAGCAACCAGTTCAGGCCTGTGAAGAGTTTATCAGCAGAACATGAACACCACTGAGCTGAGCTGAAGTAGCTTGAGTTCAGAACATCAGCCTCAAATGCCACAAAAATCCCATTCTTTCATAAAAGGTTTTTAAATGTTATCTATATAGATTTGACCTTTAATCTTCCCTTTATGTCAACATTTACTAATGATCTAAAACCAGCAATAAATGAGGTTGAGAGGAGTGACATCACTGCTGCGTAGGATCTTAATCTGACACGTTACGTCACAGAAACACACTGACCCTGACGCTGCGCTGTGGATGCATTTATCTGAGTTCAGCTGCCGGAAGCTGTTGAGCTCACTGAAGAACTGCGGCGGCCGTTCAGTCACAGAACTCTCAGTGTCCAGAAGACCTATGAGGAACCAAACAAACAATACTGAAAAGTGTTTGGTTCAAGTGTTTTATCCATTTATTTTTCTGAGGACCTACCTGCTATCCAGTCGTAGCCTAGCAACGGCCGTATCTGTTGCCCCTGTGACGTTGCATCAGTTTCCATTGAGGTGCTGTCATCTCCTATCTGATGTGCACAGACAAGATAAAGAACAGAACATTTGGTACTTTTACAATGAAACTGAACGTTGAGTAAGCCGTAGACATAACAGAGAATTTCACAGGAAATCAGCACAAATCATCAGATCTGACAGATGAACTCTCTTCTGTCAACTGGTGATGTGGCGCCATCTAGCAGCTTCTATTAAAAGCTACGAAATGTGTTTTTGCTCAGAAACACGACCTGCCGCGCATGTGGCGTCAGAGGTTCTGGTCCGGTGGTCGGGTTCCGCCGGTCCAGCAGCAGACTCACGTGACGTCCCACCTCGTGTTGATCCGTCTCTGATGTAACACCAGCAAACTCCTCATCTGAAAACACAAAAGCACGACATCAGATTCACCTTCAGTCTCTGGTGTTTACAGAACTTCATTGTTCAGGATGACAGACGTTTAAAACACACAGATATTTGTTCACATATTTTAAGTTTATTGTGGTGCCACAGTAACTGGACACAATCTGCAGTTTATGGTACAAACAATGTTGTTGGTTATGTTGCTGGCAGCGTTTCGGTTCGTCCCACTGCATTAATATCTGCTGATTAGTTTTGTAAAGGACGTTGTGTTTATGATGTGTTGTGGTTGCAGGTCGTGTTGTTGCTCCAGTGTTTAAGGGTCAGAGGTTCATCATCTTACCGGGTGTTTGTGACTCTCTGTCGGGACTCACTCCTCCGGTTCTCTCCGCCGGGCCGGTGGTTCCGGTGGTTCCGGTGCTCGGCTCACGGGCAGAGGCGTGGAGCAGCAGGGACGGCAGTGAGATCTTCATCTGCTGCAGTGTCTCGTTGTGTCTCGTGAGTTTCTCCACTAAACTTCTGTTTTGTCTCCGCAGAGCTTCGAGCGCGGCCATGCCGTCGTCATAGCAACGAGACATGACGCGGCGCGCGGCGCGTTAAACGCGGAGTAGAGTCGCGTTTAAAACCTGATATCCGCTCATTAAATCACCTGCTCATCACATGAGCGAGTATCACCACAATAACATACCAAACGCTTGGAAATAACAGGTGCTAAAGTTAAACCGCGCACGGAGAAATCTGATTGGCTGCAGACGTTTCCCACAATGCATCTGTACAAGCGCCGTGCCCGTTTAAAGAGACATACACACTATTATCTATCTATCTGTCTATCTGTCTGTCTGTCTGTCTATCTATCTATCATCTATCTGTCTGTCTGTCTGTCTGTCTATCATCTATCTATCTGTCTGTCTGTCTGTCTGTCTGTCTGTCTGTCTGTCTATCTATCTATCTATCTATCTATCTATCTATCTATCTATCAGTTTTATCTACACAGCTGGCAGTGTTATATGAAGTGTTTGCTGTAAACCCTAATCTCTGATCATACATTCATATTTTCATGCATTGATTGAGTTTCGTGTTCAGTGTCAGTGTTCAGCTATAATGGCAGTAATGGGAGTTGCTGTGGGATAATACAGGCGTCTGTATTCAGAGCAGGTATCTGTCGTGTCCTCTGCTGTCAGTAAATGTTACCCACCACAACAAACACTTACAGCTCATTACTGACAGCCACTTATTCTAGTGCATGAAAACAAACAAATGTAAATACTGCAGTACTGTTATAATGGGCTATAGTAGTTATATTAGTCATTAATACAGAACCGAGGCCCGGGGGACATTGGCAGCTGATGTTTCATAAACAGGGTCTGTTAACTGTGAGAGCTTCTGTATCTGAGCTTCTGTATCTGAGCTTCTGTATCTGAACTGATAGGATTCATCTGTTGTGAACAGTGTGATGTTTGTTGGTGCTTCATGTTGTGATGAGTCCAGCAGGGGGCAGTGTTTGACTGACCTGATGCTGTTATACAGCAACACAGAACCTTCTCACAAACAAAACATCAAACATTTACAGTTTAATATCATTGACACATTACAGTCGTTCACATATCCAACAAACAAATACTGGCTGCCTGTGGTGTTTGTCTGGGAACAGTGTCACTGCATTTACTGCAAGTGTCATGTTATAAAAAACAGACATCAGACAGTTGATGGGCAGAAAATATTTATTTGTTTCAGAAAAAGATATTCCTCAGGAAAGGTGAGGATGCACCAGTACAGAGATCAGACAAGAGGAGCAGATATTGCTGGAGCAGATGGTGTGATATTGAGCGGCTGCGGATGGGCAGAAGACGACGTTTGGTCGATTGTTTCTGTGATGCTGCAGATGCTGCAGAGTTTGGATGTTATTAAGATAAGACGGTGAGTTAGGTGGATGGAGTCTTGAGACGAGAGCTGTTGACCAACACAGAGAAACATCAGGACTGTTAAAGTTTCACTCTGAGAGGAGCAGATGTGTTGATGTACCAGATCATGATCATTTAAACGATGTAAAGCAACACTGAAGTGTCTGTAATGAAACATGTGTTCTGTAGAAGAGTGTGACCTCCAAACAACAGGATTAAAGCACTTCCCTGCATTGCCTTGGTAACACAGCCGCTAATAACAGGTTTGTGAGCGGCTGAAGTACAGCATCATTATTTTGTTGTGCATGTGATTAAATGTGTTACAGCAAGACACACTGGGTTTGTGTCGCTTCAGTGCTTAAAGAGTTTGACTAATAAGCCAAAGGTTTTAAGTCTGGCCTACAAGAAGGTCTAATACTATATTAATGTGTTTACATACTGACATTGAAACATTAAAATAATCCATAATGACTAAATGTTACGTTTATTACTGAATGTTAAATTTAACCAGTGTGTTTAGTTTAATACACAGTTTCATGTTTTAAGTGTAAAACTTGACACAGTCCACAAATACATGCAGTGTCATGTTTTGTGTTTCATGTATTTTGGCTTAATTACAGTTTCAGCACAAGATTAGATTTAAAACCAACACCAGTTGTTGTAAGATTTCAGTGCTTATTCACAAGATTAAAGTGCTTCTGTTGTGAAGAACGGCCTCCTGGTTTTGTAGGTTTGTTGTAGGTTTGTTGCTTGTGTGAGGAGTTACACTGGGGCTGTAAATCTGAACCCAGCAGTCAGTCAGGACAGATTGATTGTGTGACGGAGGGCAGGCCGTGAATCTGTCGCCAGCTGATGAAACAGAAGAAAAACACAACAGTGTGCGTCTCCATCTCTTTAACAGCCACTCACATGGATCCCAATTTTATAAAGCTGTTTTTAGAGATTTATAGAGAACAGTTATTAAAGTAATTTTTGGAATATAATGTGCTTTTAGCTGATATCTTTAAATGCACAAGTTTATTTGAACAACTTAATTAAAAAGCTTTTAAAACAGGTTTCTGTAATCAGAGGCAGAGCAGAATTTAGCTGCAGCCCGACGGCTGCTCTCATACATGCCACATACATTATTAATGACTGCATTTCCTCTCTCTGCACTGTTCACAATTACACCCATTCTGCCAAGAAGAGCTTCAGTCTGTTCACAGGTGCCTCATCCTTCAGATGATGAACCATGAAGACGGTAATAAATGTAATGAGAAATGTGACTAAAGCACTGAAGCTCAAACAGGTGGAGTCACAATCAAACCTGCATGAGCTTTTATTAGAGTGAGGGGACTGTAATAACATTCTTCTGTAAAAGAGCAGCTGGGAGATTCTGCTGCTGTTTTACTTTGTTTCATACAGCAGCAGATGATAACACAACGCTGGGCTCCAGAAACACTTACTGATGGTGGTTTATCAGTGCAGACTGTAGGGTCTCTGCTGAGCCACACGTGATGAAATCTGTACAGCTGAGTCAATTTGGTTTTCTACAGGAAACGTGTGCATGGTCGCTAGGGCGTTGCTAGGCACTTGTTGCAGGGTCGCAGTCAGAAAAGCTCACCCCCAGGTCTTGATGATATTCTGGTCATTAGAGATGATATTAAGGTCATTATACGGCTTTAATATACGTCTAAAGCAACAGCCACATGGAGTTTGTTTAATACATTTGAAAAGAATAAATGATTATTCGTTCTATTAAAGTTTCTCAGCTCTGTTCAGAAACAGTCCCGTGAATCTCTCTTCTTGTCTCCATGTGTTGTGATGGAGAACAGAGATTCATCTGTAACTAGCACCCAGTCACGTGTGTTCTTCATTCTGCAGCACAGGTTGTTCTGGTTCTGTTCTGGTCTGTGGCGTTTATGGCCAGATGCGTGTTCTGATGGTTAACTGATGTGGACAGCTGGGCACTTCTGATGGCTGCCTCTCATATCAGTTAATTACGGTGGTTAATCAGGCTGCTAATGAGTGTGAGCGCTGTGCCGTTTCAGTCTGACACTGGTGGGAGAGAAGCCCACTTTCCTGCCCGGCTGGTGTCGGTTCCTGCCGGTTCTCCAGCTGCTGCATGAATGATGAACCTGTGCTCTGTGAGATGAAGACATCTTCTGTCTGATGTGAAGTTACTTTTTTATTGCTAGAGTCAGAGATCCAAACAGAGTTCAGTAAGCAAGAACCTAGCAACCGCACGGCATCACCCTGGCAACCACCCTAGCATCTTCTCACACATGCAAGCACCATTTGTACATCTTCTTCAAAAAATATAGATTTACTTTTAATGTTTCTCTGTTTTATTTTTGTCAATTAACTCATCTGGTGCATTTATCTGCATGAGACAAAAATAAATGTTTCATTTCTAATTTAAAAATAAAGCAAAAACTGACTGATATTATCTGTCTGAACAGCCTCTGAACTGCGTCCTGATTCCTGTTAATAACCACCAACATCAGACTCCTCTTCATCGCTCCTCCTCCTCGACATACCTCCACCTCTTCCTCTCTCTCTCCTGCGTCTCACTCACTCACGGAGAGTCACACCAGAGCAGACGGTGTCTCAGACATCTCCTCATTTCACACACACCAGCTCTGGGCAGAAACTCAGAAGGGGTGTTGGTGAAATTGAAGGTGTCCTATCAGGGCTGAGAGGACCCCATCATCAGCGTGAGGTAAGAACAGAGACTCGGCTGAGAGGATGTTAGTGCTGTGAGGGAGAACTCTACTGTATTCTGTACGGAACAGATATAGAGTTTTGGAAACAGACACAAGCTGTTTGTAAAGCTGTTTTATTTTGCACAGATCTATTCATTCTCTGTTTAAACAAAAACAGCTTAATTTTTATATGTTTTAGTTTTTTAGGACTGCATGGTACAGCTAGTATAATGGTCAACAGAATCGGTCCGTCTACACTGGGTTATACTGGGTTATAGCAGTAAACGTGTAAGACTGGGCTAAAATATCTCTCTAAGGGAATAAATGAGCAGAGGAGATTTCATATCAAATCTCACATATATCAAATACAGGTTCTTATATAACTGCTCCAAACCTCATTAACGTCTCAGAATAATTGGTATTGTGTTATTTATTGTGTTGTGTTGATCTCAGGCTGTTATATTTATCAGTGTAATGTGTTGGACAGACATTCAACATTTATTCTAGTAATGTCCATTCAGTTTAATGTGTTTTAGGGGTGCCAAACATATACGGTTGTAGTTTGATCAGACATGCAGAAACTGGTGTTTTCTGGGATGCATTACTGGAGATGTCTCTAGTAAGTTTTTAAGAGTGTAGTTTTGAAGCAGACACATGCCTGTGTCAAACCATCATTTAGAAGACAACAGCAAACTGCACACTAGCTGATAGTCTTCAAAACTAACGTTACAAAATGACACAATATAAGAGCAAATAATTCCTTAATGAAAAAATCTTCCACGATTATTCTTTTGCCTTCGGATTTTAAATAAGTCTGGAAATTAAAAACTTTAGCAAGACATTTATCAGCAGTTTCCAGCTTGTGAGAGACAGAAAATTACTGATGCTGAAAACAGGCACATTTCAAAGCCCCATTTTAAGCCATTTGGGGTAGAAGAATTCCTAAGAATGGGAATGATGAATTTTATGTTTGGATTTAATGTTCAGCCACTGCCACGGTTCACAGACATTCTGTCATTTACTCATTTTAAGCCTGTATGCTTTTCTAATGAGCCACAAAACAAAGTGTTTCCATGCAGCCTGTGCAGATCTCCACCTGTGGCTGTTCACGTTGTGTCACGTTGTGTTATCTTGTGTTCTTGGGTTCACATGCAAACACACACTCATTCCCACTAACACCACACCACTGCACCCCACAGCTCCAAGAATGGGAAAATCTGAGAGCCAAATGGATATCATGGAGAAAACCACAAAAGCGAGGAACCATCGCTGGACCGTGGCGGAGATCGGACTGTCCATTATTGTGCTTCTGATGAGCTGCGCTCTGGCTGGGGTTCTGGTGCTATACAGCTCAGCCCTCAGAGGTGGGAAAAGAGTCCCATTCACATCCTTTAACTTCACTGGAGCTTTACAGAAATCTCAGATTTATAAATCTGTTCTTCTTTAACCTCTCAGTTTCCTTTTATGTTTCAGAGCGGATTCAGAGAAATGGCTCTATAAAAGGTAAACATCTGATGTCAGGTTATGGATTAATGTTTGTGGTAAATGTGAGATTGTGCTGGAGCAGTAAGACACACGTGTGTGTGTGTGTGTGTGTGTGTGACGTGATTTAAATGAATGTTTGTCTCCACAGAGCTGCAGTATCAGTCCCACACTGACAGTAATGTCTGCACCACCGCAGACTGTGTGACTGCAGGTAAGACTCATGCACACACACGCCTCTCTAAACTCAGTCTCTGAACATCACATCTGGCCTCATGTCCACTACAGCGGCCCGTCTGCTCCAGAACATGGACCCGAGTGTGGACCCGTGTCAGAACTTCTACCAGTACGCCTGTGGAGGCTGGATCCAGCGCCACGTCATTCCTGAGACGAGTTCGCTGCACAGTGTGTTTAACATCCTGAGAGACCAGCTGGAGATTGTGCTGAAGGGTCTGTTACTTCACAGACTGCAGGACACTAACTTTTGTAAAATGACAAAAAAGTTTGGATTAAATCCTTCGGTTTTTAATGCTGACATTGGTGTTGTATTGAAAGCACGGATTGTGACATAAACTCCAGTGGAGACGATATGAAGCTTATGGGTGTTTATTTCATGAGAAACATCTTAGATGCAGGAGAAGCAAAATGTTTCCTTTTTATTCTTAAATCATATTGATGATGATTATTGTGGGTTTTGATCATCTCACAGGAGTTCTTGAGAGAGACGGTAAGAATGACAGACAGGCCTTCAGGAAAGCCAAGACCCTCTACAGCTCCTGCATGAATGAGGGTGAGAGGATGAGCAGAAATGTGTTCAGACCACTGAGAAACTGAACCGTCTCCGTGATGCTGTGTTTGTGGACACTGTGTTGTTTCTCTGCCGCCCCCTGTAGGTGTGATTGAGCAGCGCGACTCCCAGCCTCTGCTGAGACTCATAGACAGTGTTGGTGACTGGCCTGTAGCTTCTGAGGTGTGGAACAGCTCATCAGGTACAGATACACACCTCA